>WYDI02029118.1:0-12464 GCA_009867235.2 Psittacus erithacus | reverse complement strand
CTCAGCAGAGCTCAAAACTGGTTCAGCTTTGAATGGGAATTTGAGCACAGAATACCTGCAAAGCAATGGGAAGCTGGGAGTCAGAAGAGGCAGGACATTGTTAATCAGTGCAAAAGAAGTGGGAAGCTTTACCTGACAGTGTAAGATCTATAGTCTGAGAACCTCACATATTTCCCTGAAGAGCAAGTCCATGTGCTCCAGCTGAATAATGCCAGACAGTGCACTAAAACGCTTAGGAAATGGGCAAGATCCAACTATCAAACAAGAACCCAAAACAATGGCCACAGCCTATCCTGCAATATTATTGGTTGTGCTCCAGTCTTAGAGTAATGGTGAAAGGCAAACCAAGAAAGCAGTAAATAGTGGGACTATGGCCAGTGTATCTTGGGTTTATGGGAAAAATCTATCATGAGGAGTAATGAGTACAGCCATTTACAACTGTCTTAGAAAGACAGAGGCTTAGAAAGGTGACACATAGCAAGGGTCAACAGAACACTGCTCAGTAGCCCACCAATCTGCATCAGGGACATACTGTTATAGCCTTGAGCTACAAGTTAAGGCAATAGCAGCTCATGTTTGAAGTGCCAGTTTGAACCTTTATGTGTTAGACAACAAGCGAGGACCATGTCCACCTTCTCTGGGACAGCTGAAGTTCCTGGCCAAAGCACAGAGAATCAGTCTGTGTTGCCAAAAAGGATTTATGCTCATGCAAACAGTGTAGCTCTATACATCGCTTCTCTGTTACACATTTATATGGCTTGGCTGAAACACAAGAGTTTCTTCTATAAAGATGTGGGGGTTTGGTCAGAATTCACAAACTTAACTCAGCTGAAAAATGCTGAAAGTGCTGATCCTGAGGTTCAGTTGTCTCCGTGTCTCGTTGACAACAGTCACATGTCAGCACCAGTTCAAAGGACAGCCAAGTCCAGTGAAGGATTCACACCTGTGGAAAACAAGAAGCCTTTCTCCTTTTCTATCCATTTCTACCTGCCTGTTCTCCTACACTGGCCATTCCATTACACCCCTCTGTCATGCAGGTTTTGGTCTGATGGGCATCAGCACTAGCCCATGCCAGGTGACAGGATCGCATGGCCAAGAACCATGCGGTCGCAGTTCCAGTGAGGAAGAAGAGTGCAATTTTCTTTTGGGCAAAGTGAGTTATGTCAGTTCACAGCATCTGCTGAGGCCATACATACCCCTAATGCAGACTGTCTGGCCAAAGCCTGAAGTAGCACAGCATATAAATCTAAGCACAGAAATCATCCTTTATCCCTTCAAAGCTTCTGTGCTTTAAGTTCAGCATGTACTCTACTCTGTTGGATAAAGAATTAAATTAGCAAAGCCTGGTGTTTGGATTACTAGTCTCAGTAGTAGCAGAAGGTCCTGTGCTGCAAGGGATCATTCAGCTCTATTCTTCTGAGATGCTCCCAGTTCAGCCTTCAATGTGTAAAAGTCCTTTTGTAGAGAGGTCCTTCTGTGGGTGTGAGATATACTGTGGTCTGCGAAGAGCTGTGGTTCCTTTCAAGTCACTGTGAGACAATCTGTGAATTCCTTTAATTGCATTAGTGTGCAGCTACACACATAGACCCACTCTAGTTTAAAGCTTGTCAATACTTGTGTGGGATTTACAGCCCCCAGCCTTTTATGAAGGTCTTCTGGAGGTTGTGAAATGTTAAGCACTCTTAGCAGTTCTGGGGAAAAACGACACTTTATGGGATTACCAAAACCAGGTGTTCTTCACTGCAAAATCCCTGTCCCTTTTCTTTGCTGTGGGTTGATTTGTACTCAAGCGGAGCTGCAAGACTGTCCCACATCACAGTTTCTGACATAAACACTCCTAAGGTAAAAATCAGCAGTGCTGATGTGCACAGTGCTAACTTTAGTCTAGGAAGTCTGTTGGACTAAGTGATGGAAGCAGACAAAGAGCTCCTTAGAAATGCTGTAGGTGACAATTGTCTGTGGTGGATGCATTCATCCCAGTGTAGTACTGTATGTGGGAAGCAAGTGCTGGCTAACAATGCCACAGCTGCTTTCCCAACCCACACGCTGGTCATGTGTGCGTCCTCTTCAATACAATAAGGAAGAGAGCTGCAGCATCAGTTGTCTTTCACTCCACTGAAAATGGCTACAAAGCAATAAAGCCTGGCTGAGTGAGAAGTCAGTGAGAGGGTGTTAAGAAGTGCAACTGTTTAAAGCAACTGGTTGGGCAGAGGAAGGGTATTTGCAGGTTGTTCTCTATTTGAAAGGGTAACACTTAAAGTGTAACACAAAACTGTATGTGTAGTGCTTGTTGAGAGTGAGTGACCAAGAGGTTTATTTAAGGCATAATTCAGTGGTTATGATATTATTATCATCTTTCTTTTTGCTCCTTGTCCTTTGCACTTTTACATATGCATTTTATTAAACTTCCAGGAATTATTTGTGCAATTTCTGTTGGAGGAGTTCTTGAAAGCTTTCTACACCAATGATCAAATACCAGGGAACTTAGCCTTCTGCTCCTTCTTAAGCTGATTATGACAGAGTGAGTTGAATCTTTACACATGACACAAAGAGCAGCATCCGATCCTACGTAAACATACACACAAACATATATACGCCCATATGTACACAGACCTAGTTTCTGCAGCTACATGTGAAAACTCACTAAATGAGCAGAAAGTGACTTTCTTCTGTGTTTGGCAATGATACCATACGTTTAGGGATATTTAGCTGTAAATTATTATTCCAAATGGTGCCAACTTGCAGTGTAAATTCTGTATGAATACTGAAAAAAGAAGCAGTATCACGGAAATAGTATATGGTCACATCCACACTTTGCTGTCTCTGGTCTGCAGTACTGGGTCTAAGACTGCAGGACCTTCTTATGTAAGATTCACATATAGAATATGTTTTGTGCACATTCTGCTGCAATCTGAGGCTCACAGTTTAGAGATGATTTGATGAGTTTATCAGCTCCAATCACCTGCACAATGGTGCTGCCAAACAAAGAGGCTCTCTTACAAATTTTCTTCATGGTTATTTTTCTTCCTTCCATACTGTGAGCTCTAAAAATAAGAATAAATGGACTTTCCAGTTTCTGAAGTCAAAGACATCGTGAATTGATACTGCCCACCGACATGCAGTGAGACTGAATCAATAACATCTGCAATAAGGCATAATGAAGACAAAATTATATCTCAGCTTTCCCAAACAGCTGCGAATCTATTTTTAATGATCCTCATTTTTGGCAGTCAGCTAAACAACTTTTAAAATATCCTCGAAAATGGATTGTTAAGTAGATCAGCAATGCAGAACACTGAAACACCATTAATTGCAGCTTCTTCTGTGTGGTCTGTAGTACTTGGCACAAAAACACCCTCACTGTATTGCTAGACTTGAAAACATATGTGGTACCCTAGGGTAGTTAGGAAAAAAGAAGTGACTTTAAATAGGTGACTTAAAGAATAATGCTGTGTGAGTGCTACCACTGATTTTTTTAGGTAGGGTTTTTAGGGAAACTCTATCTGTTTTCACAGGCCTGCCCTATCATTCAGTAATACTGCTCTGTATGATGACAGCTTTGTACACAGATAAGCAAGCTCCTGGGCTTGGCCTCTCAGGCTCTCAGCATAGCTTTTCAGTCTGAAAAGTCTGAAAGAGTCAGCTTTCTCCTAGCACTGATGGAGTTCATCACAGCAAGATACAACATGACATTTTAAACTTCAGGGTGATGTGTATTTTTCTTAAAACTCAGAGTATACAGTGACAGCGGAGGTGGTGAAAGAGTGGTGGGCTGAGAGGTGTGTTTGATTATTCTTTGTACTAAGTCACATAGATCATGCTCATCTGGGGTGAGCAATGTCTCCTGGCAAAGGCAGGAAACAGAGGAAAACGACTTGGCATGGGACCTGCTTGTGGTGATGCTATGCAGGGTGAATCAATGAGGTTACTATGGGGCTGTGATTATTAATCATCTTGCATGGTGATTTGAACAACACTGATCTTCCAGTTTACTGAGCTTTGCCCTTCCTGATACCTAGCATCAAATCAAGTTCATGTGTACCAGTTCTGTGTGGAACAAAATTAATCAATGTTACTATTCACACTTCATCCTGTTGCTCCACAAGCTGCATGCTTCTTCCCTAATGAACGTACAGTCCAGATATAAGTCTCCAAGATGCTGGAAGCCTCCAGGTGACTTTTCAGGACAAAAGTGGTTTCTTCAGTTGGCTCCATCCCTGGGAAAGGCTGGTGGTGAAGGCTGACATGACACAACACTTACGTCAGCAGGACTGGTACGATGAAGCATGCTCATTTCAAAGCAAGCACATAAATGTTCAGCAGAACCGTACAGCAGAACCTCGCTTGGCTGTAGCTACTGGTGATCTGGTTCTCTGTTTTAAAACATTTGGTAAATATTCAGACACTGGAAATACACACCCAACATCAAGCTTCTTTCACATACATTTGGGAGTTGTCCATGTGGCATCTGTATTTATCCTTCCTCTCTGATCAGTTGACCCAGTATCTCTCAAGGAATTTAGCACATCCTTTGCACTGTTATGCTATTAACCACTTTTGTGTTGATGTCAGTTCCACATTCAGTTGGCTAGAGTGGGCTTCTGGTCTTCTTATTTTCCTTGGATGAATGGCGTTTGGTTTCAAATTGTTAAAGTCAAAAAACCTGGTCAGCATGCCCTCTACTTGTACTTGCAGTGTGCTGCCTTTTCACAGAATGAGTCTGATCCTGATTTTCATCAGTTTCCTATTCCTGCTTCACACCAGTGTCTTTCTGCTCACATTTTGAGAAGTGCATTTCGTGGTGCAGGGAGTGCCCCTGAAATGGCTCCTCAGTGGAAAAATCCTGTGTGTTTGTCTTCCGTGTTTATCTTAAAAATCACAGCAGAATAAAAATACTCTTTGCATGGTGGGAGAGAACATTAACCTCTGCAGCCTGTTACTCTGAATCCTTGATGTCTTTGACTCATCTATCTCTAGATATCTAAGAGCTCTATTCTATTTGTATATTTGGAAAGCAGTTGCTATGGTCTAAGTTGATTAAGCTGGTTAAGGAGAGACCACACAGTGCTGTTATGTGGATTTTGTTTTTGCTTATGTAAAATACAAGTTTTCCACTCCTTGTCTATTCAAAAATAGCATGAGCATATATAGCTGTTGTTTCTGAGTGGCAAAACACCACAGCTTTTCATCATCACAGATATTTTGAATAGTCATTTAACAACTGATCCAGTTACCCAACAATTGAGCCTCGCTGTCTGTCCTCAGGCATTCCTTTGGGACAACAAGATGGGATTATTTGTTTGTTCTGTGGAGTACACAAATGCTCTTCCATGCTCTCCTGCTCCCCCAGATCATCCCCATATCAGTCTGAACCCCAGTTTATTTCTACATCTTATTTTTCTATTTAATAGTAGCAGGTTCCTCTGCAAACCCTTCACTGTGTCTCTCCATTTCACAATAAGCAAACATGATGCTGCCATTTGTGATAACATCAGTCTTTTTACAAGAATTTAAAAACATGCCCTGAAATTCCTGCACAAACATGCAACCATCTAACTGGAAGGACAGCATGTTATGTATCAGAAGAATGATAACTGCAGTATTTGGAAGGAGAGGAAAACAAAACTATTTAAACACATCAGGCTGCATATATGATCTCTCACAGAGGAGCATTACAAGGTATAGTCCATGAATCAGAGGAGTAACCCATCGGCACTGGGGAATTTTAACGAACAAAATGAAATTCTCATCATGTCTAAACCAGAAATTAACATGCATCACCTTTTTCTTCCCATGGCTCTTACTGCCAGCTTCAGCTATTTTGAAATATTTGGAGCCAAAGCAGGAGCAAATCTCTGGAGGGAAGAAAGCTATTAACATCGCCAATAGTTCACAACACAGCTTTGTTTCCTGAAAGGCACAGACGCGGCAGGAGGTGCTTCGTGCAGCTACACGATGGCTGCACAACTTTGAAATAATGGCCCCTGGGGCATGAGCCTACAAACCATTTCTCATGTGACCAAGAGACCCCTGGGTTGTGTCAGAACTCCTTGCGAGAGGCAGGGGTCTGGGAGCTGGCTTCCTCTCCAGCACTGAGATCCACTGGGGTCGGCAGGAAGCCTCAGCCACCCCACCAGGATTTGGACCAGGCATTTTACCAAATGGGCGATGCAGTCCAAATGACTTTTATTCATGGCTAGTCCTGAAGTCATGTTATCTGCTAAAGAAATGTGGTCCTTTGTTATTTTTTGACAAGACGGCTTCCAACAGACTCTGCCCTGCTGCACCCATGTTCAGTGCATCTGAAAAAAGACATGGGTTTTAGTGAAATGCAAGATCACACAATGATAGATAAAAGGTGAATAAAACAGGAACTCTTTTATTTAGTCCTTGTTCCAAAATTTCTTACCAATCTTATGAAGAAATGTGAGGTGATACAGGGGAACATCAGTCCCAGTATAGTCAACTATTTAGTATCAGAATTTGCTATTCAGAATCTGAGACTGGCAAACTGTCCCCAGTAACGCATATGTTCTATCTTGACATGCCGGAACAGTTGATTTCTGTAGTGCAGATAGTTATAAAAGGCACAATTTATGGGTGTACTGTATTTGTATGTTGTCTGCTCTGAATTTTCCGCCAGACAAGCCATTGTAAGCAAAATGTGTAGATATCCCATTCGTCAGGTCAAAACTAACAATAATATGCTGCTGGTTCGAAGTGGCTAAATAAAGAGGAGCCTGGTGTATGACATGGCCATTACACACATAAATTGATATAGTTCACAAAACTATAGCAGGTAGTTCACAAAAAATGTCTGAATGCGTTTTGTGTAAGAATGCATATGGAATTGTAGGATCAGAATGGTCTGTGTGGAAAATTGCTTCCTTTGTGTACTTCTATGTCATAACTCTTATGTGAAGAAGTCTCAAAACAATTGGTTTAGTTCCTATTCCCTACCAAATGCTATAATCTCACGTTACTTTTCCTTACCCATTTTTGGTTTTTTAAATAAAAGGTCAATTTTAAATTAAGGATTTATTTTAGCTTTAAAGTAAACTCAGACTACACCTGCTCTTCAGTCCAGCTTCCAAATTTTGGTTATTCATATAATTATTTCCTTCAATTTTTAAATATTTCCTTTTTCTGCATGAAAGACCCACATAATCAGTAAGGGAAACTAACAGAATATATGGGTGAGAGAAAATGATTAGAGGCAAAGTGGTGTCAAGTTAACATATGGTACAAGCGGAATAACAGAAACCCATTGTTCAGCTGTAGTAGGAATATCAGTGTTTGCAGTAGGCTGCAAATTTCCACTCTGTTCAGGAAAAATGTGGTTTTTAAGTCTAAATATTGCTTTCCATTTAGCGTACTCAAAATTTGCCTTACAGGACCATAAGCCAACCTTTGATTTAACTGTGTTTACCTATAATCCTAATAAAAAAATCAGGTACTTGGGTTTTACTTTGATTGCGGAGCCTGTGTTAGCAAACAAGACTTTTTTGTCCTTTTACAGCAGTTTAATTTAGGACAACCACTGAGATTTTATATCAAAATAACATGTGAGTAGCATGTCATCAAAGCACCTGGTGTGGCTGGAACTGCCATGTAATCAAAGACTCCATGATTTAAACCAAAATTCAAATAAAATAATTGCTGCTTAATACGGCCAAGAGGAAGGTTAAATGTGATCTACCTAAAAGCTTGTGTGTTATTAAATAAGAATAATAATTAAAAAACAGTCCAGGATATCTGTGTTCCTTCATGTTTCTACTGGTAACCCTGTGGTTAAGTCAAGTAATGATTGATTTTGAGAGAATTATAGCTATTATAAACTGTAATCAGCAGAGGATGAGAATAATTATGCAGAGAAAGGGGAAAAAAGCTGAAACATGGCTGAGCAATATTCTGATTGATGGCAAAGTCATTTCCTGGCTGTTAATGACTGATTTTTCAACAGTCAGCATAAGCACTAACCCTGTGGGGAAAGAAGGAAAAGGAATGGTCATGTTATACAGAAAACTACTGTCCTCGACTTATCATTTTTGTTAGGAATGGTTGAACAGGCACAGAAAAAAACGTGCCGACCATTGTTCAGAACCATCTCTGTGTGACAAGACTGCAGCTTGGGGTGAGCATATTTGGAAGGGCTGTAAGTTTTACTTCTGGTTTGGCCTGCAAGCACCTAGTGAGCCTTCATCTCCTTTGAGCTCCTGCATCACCAAGCCCCACCAAAGCACCCTGGGGAGGGCTTTTGTGATATTACAGAACACAAGCAAAGCAGAACGGCACAAAAGACAGACCCCTTGTCTTGGTGAGACATTCAGATGGTCTGTCAAGCTGAAAAGTTTTCTATTAATGAAAGCTCAGTTGATCCATCAGTTGTCTTTAGCATGTTGGTATTCTCAGACTAAGCAAGTACAAGTGTCTCCAGCTTCAGGCTGGTCAGATGCTACCCATTGTGCCCTGTCTGCGAGTTTCCCTCCTTGATAGCTAACATCTGCTCCCCTCCTGTCCTCAGACCTCTCTTGTTCTGCTTTCAGGAGAAAGGCATGTCCCCTCCAGAAAGGCTAATTACCTGCCCCTCGCCACATTTCCGTGTGCGTGCACATGTGCTGGTGATATGCACACAGGCCACAGCCAGTGAGCACCGTGGGGGGTGGGATGCTGAGCAAAAAGCAATTGCTCTGATCTTACACGAGTTTCTGAAGGAATGTCTGATGGGGATGCATGTGCGCTCTCAAGTCCTAAAATAATTCTGATTTCTATTTTATGCTACATGAGGTCATGGAGTGGACAAGCCTACAGAGCAGTGGGCTCTGGTTGACAGCCGTGCGGCCTCTAAACTGTGAGACTTCCAAAAAAGAGACTCATTTATCTTATCAGCCACAACCATAAAATAGGGTAAGGGATGGAAATAGATTAGAACCTATAAAACTGAGGGAAGCAAGACAGCTGCCATCCAGGAAGGGACAAATATTGCTCTGTGGGGTCCTGCTGACTTTGAAGAAACTTGTGGATTGTTTACTGCTGGCTCCACAAAATGTCTCCTGTCATGGGAACTGTCCCATCAGGTTTGAGTGTCCAGAGAAGCTCCAGAAACATGCTTTTTCATATTCCCCCTTTCTCTGTCAGTGCAAGGATGTTATAGGTACTGGATATTGAGAGCTGGCTATATACTGAAGTGCGCTTCTTGCCTGCAAACCTGTGCCAAATACTTGTATAGGCAGTTTTCCATCTGCCCATGAAATTATGCCTATATAATGCTCAGCATTTTCAGGCGGATTTTGCAGTGCCATGGAAAAATTTGGGTGGTGGATTTTCAATTAATTACAAAAATCCAAATTGTCCAGAGTTTATAGTCCTGTTTTAAACTACATAATACCAGCTTGATACAAGTGCTGTCTCACTGGTTTTATTGGAGTTATACCCATCAGTGAAAACAGATGGAGTAAACAATGCAGTTGGCAGCTGTATCTCCTGCCAACAGCAGGTCAAATGCATCTCAGCAGCCAAAAGTACCAGAAAAGAAGGCAGATCAGCAGAATAAATGTTAGAAACATAAAGTGTCTGTAATTCAGATTTGATAACATTGGGATTCTTTTTTGGGGACAGTAAAAGAGACAAATAAACAGACAGAGGGATAAAGATGAACTACTTACAAGCAGTGTATACAGTGGAGTAATAAATCCTTCTACTGACTCACTCGGAGGCTAAGGAGATTGCTGCTTTTCTTTTGTTTAACTCTTCAGACAGTGCCTCTGAAATGTCCATTCTGCCACAGGACCCTACAGAACATTGTCCAAAGCTGGGGCAGACGATCCTGTTTTCCTCCAAGATGATTTACTGGCAACTTAAATCTCTGTTTAACAAACTCTCCTCTTTGGAGGTGCTGGCATACATCTGGATGAATAAGGTGGGATGCAGAATTCTTTTCCTTCTCTTGTGCTCATTGAGTATGATCTCAGGGTAAAATACTGAGCAGTGTGTGGGTCACAGACAACTTACCAAGCACTGTGTGTTCAGTAACTCTGTTTCAGTAAGCAAGAGGAAGCATGCTGGCTAGGATTAGTGTGCAGCAGTTTGCCTCCTGGGTATATATTGGTACATACATTTTCTTTCCTAGCGTGAAGTACATTTGCAGCAAGTGTTGCCTGAGATACTTTGAGGAAATCGCACTAACTGGAAGCACATGGATGGTCCAATTGGTTTCAGTTACTGTGTTTAGGAATGAGCATGTGCTTAAATATCTTTCTAAACCCAAGGAGTCAGCAGGGGTGAGAGGTGCCAGGCTGAGCCTGCTGTAGATTGCAATTTTTTGGTCACAGGGAAGGGTGCAACAAGAGTGCCCATTTCCCATGTTATCCCTGGTGGCTGCAGCATGGATGGAGCTGGGTTCAGCTGGACTCTCCTCTTGTCCCCTTACTCCATGTGACCTGATTACAGCCATTTCTTGTCTGCATTTCTATGTCACACCTGTGAAATGAGTATGCTGATGCAGTCTGTGCTTCATGCACCCGAGTACCTGCAATTAGACTGAGATGTCTAAAACTGGTGTGCTTTGCTGCCTTTCATTTCATGAGCAACAGTGTCTTCTTAAGCTATTCTTGTGCCCTGCTGGGACATGAAGACCTTGTCCCAGCACTGTGCTCCTACTCACACCTCTGGTGTTAGCACAGCATGCACTGAGGAGCAGAGGCGCAGCTGAGGAGATACAGGGGGGGTAGAGTGGGAAGAGGAATGAGGTTTCAGTGGCATCACAGGGGGTGACACTGCTGTAAACCTGCTGCCTTTCAGTGAAGGTCTTGAGATAGCTGATAACTACTGTGACAGACGCTTGTTAGGCAGTGAATTCCAGCAGGTTCTCTGCCTCCTGCTTCAGCAGAAATCTTCTTGTCATAATCCATTCCCTGGATTTGGCCTGGACTAGGCACCTTCCCCAAGTCACATCCCTTATCTTATTTCCAGGGGATAGCCAGCAAGGCATCTCCCTTTCTCCTCCAGGCACGTCCTCAAGAGTCCATGAATTAGCAGATGGGCTTCTTGAGACTGAGCAGGCCTCACTGGATCTGGGAACATGGTTAGTTCTGTCCCCTTGGAAAGTCATATGCCTTATCAGACATTTAACCAAGGGCACAGGAACTTAATCTTAGATCTCTTCTGTCACCCTTCCTGCTTTGAAAACAGTGGCTTCATGTTGGGAAAGTTTTAGGTAAACTTTGGGTGGAAAATGTTTTGCAAACCAGCCACAAGAGCTGGTTTTAGCCAAAGGTGCCTCTAGAAGCCAGGGAGTAGCTGATGCTGCCAACAAAGCTGCCAGGTATTGCTGTCTGCCATGATTGTTAACTGGCCGCTGGTTGACTGAAAACTGGATCAAGATCTATGCATGAAAGACATTTCTCTTTCCTGAGAAAGGGCAGCTCAGTACTTGTATATCAAGTACAAGAGCAGCAAGCTTGCTGGGTTTTGTTTTCCTTTTTTCCTTCCTTTTGAAAGGAAATTGTGAGTCACGGTTCCAACAATCTGAAACATAACAACGCCAATGGCCAGATCAACAAACAGGCTAACAGAAGGCCCTGCAGAGCAGGGGTAGATCGACAGCCAAAGGCCCTTGCTTGAGCAAAGGCAGCTAGTGAAACTTTGTCGTCCAACCTCTTTGGATGCCAAATGTATTCACTGAGTAAATGAGGCAGCTGGGTTTCACCTTTTCAGGAGATGGTGCAGGAAAATGATTCCTGCAGTAGGTGACAGGCAGAGAAGCTGTCATGGGTGAACGTACTGCGGCTCTGCACTGAAGGCCAGCTTGCCAGAGATGTAACTTCACCCCATGCATTCCACTACTGCTCGGATGTTCCTCAGCTTGACCTGCTCTTCTCATGCTCTCTGAGCAAGTTTCTTGCCAAGGTTTTCTTAAGAGTGCTCTCAGACAACAAACAGCAGTTTTTTCTCTTACACAGGGGCTTTTTGATCCCTAAAAAGCCTTTATATCACGAATGCAGCTTCCCACTGGCACTGCGCTTCAAGAACATACATGGAAAAATGAAGTCAGGAGATAAGACACAGTGCAGTGTAACGAGGGCACCAGCATGGAGATATTTTTGCATTTTTTCAAAAGTGCCAAATAAATTCTGTCTCATAAAAGTGACAAGAAACCAATTTAAAGGGAAAGGAAGAAAGTTCCAGCATGTCACTGCTCTATACATTCTGAGAACTACTATAAAACTAAGCAGCTCCCCCAAAGCTGTATCCTTTCGGCAGCAGAAAGCTTAGTAACTAGTCTACAGCACAAGGCTGAAAGATAGCTTACCCATCTTTTGTTTAGATACAGCACCTATGCAGCAGACAGAGTACTGATGCCAGCTACAGGGCCAGTGGAATCATGAGCACCCATCCCATCTCATCTCATCCCATCCCTTCCGATTTCATCCCATCCCATCCCATCCCATCCCATCCCATCCCAT
>WYDI02029117.1:8220-37871 GCA_009867235.2 Psittacus erithacus | reverse complement strand
TCAGAAAGTTCTTGATAAGTGTAAACATTCTAAGCAGTAGCTACAAACATCAGTATTATCAGTACTGTTCCCAGACCAAAAGTCAAAAACACAGCACTGCACCAGCTACTAAGAAGGATAAAAATGACTGCCACTGCTGAACCCAGGACACTTTCCTACCTCTTGTTGTAGTTTGTCTATCTGTACCTAGAAGGAAATAACACTTGGTAGAGGCCTTAGCTCTTACTTCTCCTGTAAAAATCCTCTGTTCTGTTTTAGCAGGGCCTATGCAAAGGCTTAGATTTGTCTTAATAATTATTTTTAAACTCTCTGGTTTAGCTGCATAACTGCACATCCCCAGTTGTGTAGGTTTTTTTTTTTTAACTGCTTGAGCTTTCTTTGATAGTGCTGTGTTCACTTCTGCTGCTTTTCTTGTGTTTTCTACTGCAGAGAGAGAAGCAGTTGCTTGAGCCTCTGCTGTCTGCCAGTCTTTCTGCCAACTTGTCTGGATGATGACAATCTCAGACCACTTTAGTGTTTGCAAATGGGCTTGATGTAAGGCATGTCACAGTGAAAATAATGAAGCAACCCTTTATTAAGTGCTGTCCTAGTCCAGTGAGCCTGGTAAGATCTGTTCATCCCTACAGCAATGTCATTTAAAGAAATAGCTGTGTTGCGAGTGGAATTTAAACAAGAAGTCCCCACAGAAAAAGGGTGTTTAAAATGATGTTTAAATCAGAACAGTGCAGACAAGACATCAAATATAAATCAACTGCATTAATGGCAAACAAAGCTAATTTGGGAAGCGTGATGTGAGGAGATTCTGTCTTTGTTTTGTTTGTACCTATGCATTTCTAATATGTCAATAGTTTAATTCTTTTCCCTGTGTGGATTTGATGTAAAGGTAAATAGCACCACATCTTTTTAAATGCCAGAAGTCAGTTTGACCACAAAACTGAAGAATTGTAGTGCAAGTAGGGAACAAAAAAATCTATATACCATGAATTAGTAGTCATTAATAAACTGCAGGATCTTTAATTCTGTAATCTTTTTATTTCTTGGGTTTTAGTTTGGGTGTGTTTTTGTATTTCAGATATTCCTAACTGAGCAGAGAGTGGATATTTGTTTGGCTATATTTGGTTATTAAATTTATAATTGTTTGGTTGGGAAATAAACCTGTACTGTATCTTGAACATAACAAACACTCCCTCCTCCAGATAAGGAATAAGGGACCTAGAACTGTGAAAGATAAGTGGAAAATACTGGCAGCAAGAGGAATTGTCCCTTATGTGTTTGGCCATAGACAGCTTGCAGCTGGTCATTGTATACATGAGTGATCTGCACATTACTAATGAAGAAGGATGTGATTAAGGACTGCTTTGATACAGCATACCTCACAGACAGCTCCTGCTTGTCCCTCTGAAGTCCTGCTCAGAGCTTCTGATTTCATCAGAGGGGATCACTTTTCCTGCACATCAATTTCTGCTTCTACTAGGCTCATAGAAAGCTTCCTCTCCACTTGCTGCTTGAAAGGGCTTGAGCTAACCAACACGCATTAACCAGCTCAACACTGATGTCTGTTTTTGGCCTTGTGTTCAGGCCAGGCGGTTGGATCTCCAGCTCATTCCTGATCAAGTTTTGTCTTGGAAAAGTGTAGAAATGGGCTGCTATTACTGTTGTACTGGAGAAAGGAGGCTGCTTGTGTGCAGCTTGGGGAGTTCCCAGGGTGCCACAGGGGGTTCACAGGTCACATTATGAGCCCTCAATTATGCTGATTTGCAAGCAAAGATCATTAGGACTAGTCTTAAGGAATCATCTTGCAAGTAATATGAAATCAACACCTTTTTTGATGCTTAGGGTAGAAAACACAGCAGACTATATACTTGAGGGAACAGAGTGTTTTGTTACTTTATTCCTTTCCCTGAATATTTTTTTGCTCTGTTGGATGAGTTATTAGATTTACAGCATCTTATTGACTGGCGAGAGGAAGGGAAAGTATGGTCAGGATATAGGTATAGTGATAAATGGTAAAAGTAATCATCTATGTGAAATCAATACTGGTCTCTGCCATGGATGATTAGATATCCAAATGCCGAGTTAGAATTTTTACACACACTTTATCTAGTGGCCATAAACTAAACCACAAAAAGTTTCACTTCAACATGAGAAACTCAACAGGGCAGTGGTGGAACCACTGTCCCTGGACATGTTCACAAACCGTGTAGATGAGGCCCTTAGTGCTATGGTTTAGTGGTGGCTTTGGCAGTGCTGGAGAACGGTTGGACTTGATGATCTTAAAGGTCTTTTCCAACCTGATCGATTCTGTGGTTGTATGAAGAGCTCTGAGCTTGGAGACTGAGTGCACCACTGTGAGCCATTTCCTATAAGATGAGAGCTGGAGGTTTCTTTGTTTTCCAGCTAGATCTTCCTTTATAAACCTTGGTATGCTCAAGGCTCGAGGTTTCATAGTGCATCAAGCTAATAGTTTGTGCTGTGGCTGATCAGAATTGTAACTTCTCAGGTGGATATCAATCAGTGAATAGGAGTTAAAGACACACCAGGAATATTTTGGTATCCTGTTGGCTTAAAAGGTTTTTATCTAGTCATCTTTAAAAGAAGCATTTTCTACCTAGTGATTTTTTGGTAGTAACTTTAAGGGAGAATTATCTGTGCTTTTAAAAATTAAAATACTAAACACAAATAGCTGTCCAGGGACTCTCTTCATTGTCCTTCAAGCCTATTACTGATTTGTGGGTTTCCTTGCTTCAGTTCCACTCATTTCTGTGCTCCCATCTTCTGGCTTCATCCTGTCATGAGTACCTTTCTGTGGGGCAAATTAGCTCTGCTGGTGCCAGTCTCCAGCTGGCCAGAGGCCATTGCTAAGTACTGTTAACAGCACCTTCTCAAGGATACCAGTTCTACTTCTGCTTGAACCTCTGCGTACCAGCAGGAGGCTCTGGTGGATTTCTCTGTTCTTTTTTTGGTACAGCTTTTAAATTGAAAGCAATTCAAGAATCCAAAGCTGCTGCTTCTGTCAGAGTCTAAAGAATCCTAAAAGCCTTAACTGCCAATGGGAGGAGTGAGGACTGAGGCTCAGAAGCTGATGGCAGCTGGCAACTTTTAGAAGGATGTTGGCAACTTGCAGCATCTGTCTGTTCATGTCTTCATGGCCACATTCTGTGTTTCTCTGGTGGAGGAGAGAGATGTGACTGCAGATGATATTTAGAACCATCAGCCTGTCAGAGTTCTTCCTGCTACCCTGCACAGAGGTTAAAATCTGGGTGCTGGCAGCTCACTGCCCTCAGAACAAGTAGATACTGAGCAAGCTGGTCCTTCATTTCTGTTTGGGTGTTTTATTTAGTCTTGAAGATTTTGCTTGCTTCAAACTACATCTAGTGAATGAATCCTAAATACCCAGCCTGGAGAAACTGCTAAAGTGGTCCTGAGACATTAGTACTAGTCTTTGGGTGTTTAGTCCACCTTAGTTTAAATGGAATCTGGTGACATGTTCCTTAGTACACCTTGTGGTGCACTCTTGATTCTAAATAAATGAGTTTTTGGGGAAAGTGAACTATATTTGGCTGGGCATTCCTTTGTGATGCATTTCCCATGGACATGCCCTTTTAGATAACCAAAAATATTGCCATAAGTTGCCATCGTCATGTCTCAGTCTGTCAAATGGTTATGGCTATCAATACCTTTCAATATTCACTCAAACTGTAAGAGTCACTGCAGTATGTTTGGATACTTGGTGTTGGACCTATATTTATTCCTTTCTGAAGCTCTGCACAGTTTTTCTGCTGCTGATCTTGAATTCCTAAAGCCTTCATGTTTCTGTACACTTACTTCATTGTGCTTTTCAGTAGATCCAATCCATGGATCTTTTTAATGTAAGAGAAGGCTTCATTAATTAACGGGGAGTTGGAACTAGATGCTTTTAGGGTCCTTTCCAACTCAAACCATTCTATGATTCTATGATTAAAGCTGTTCTGACAAGGAATAATTGCAGAAGTGTAAAAACGTAAGGAAAAAAGCACCTTATGCATTCCAAGATCCCAGGATGTTCTACACTGAGGCTGTTTTAAAACCCACATGTAACTGTCTTAAGGAGCAGTGCCTGAAGTTGTGCCTTGCTGTGATGTCCACGCTTTCTAGATGTTAGTGTTGAATAAGCTTTTCCTGAGCATTTTAATGCACAGTAAAATAGAGATTTGAACAAATATGTAACTTAATTCTCTAGAGCTGTCACGTAAACTTGCTATCCTGAGTAAGCTGATGGAAGAAGTGCAAGAGGTAGGAAACTAAATACAAAGGATGTGTGAGTGTTTATGCCCATGTCTTGCAGGCCCTTACTGCAACTCTTCCTTTCTAATTTTGGGGAATTCAAAATTGATAATAATTAGTGTGTTTTTTCATGTACTGGAGGGTAGGGACTGTATCTTGGTCTGGACTGTATCTTGGCAGGAATTGTTGGGAGCTGTTGGAGATCAAAGGTAGGCTTTCAACTCCTATCTGTCTGCAAATGTATCTGCTATTAGGGTGGACATTGAGCCTGCATATTCCTGAAAAGCTTGAACCAAGCTTTTTCAAAGTAATCCAGCGGGATTTACCCTTTGTCTCCACAATGTGTGCTGAAGGAGTACCTGGGAGTGGAATTTAGGGAGAAACAAAATGTATTAAGTGTACTAAGTGTGCTTCAATTTGGATATTTAATTACAGTTGTTTGTGCCTTTTTCTCCTCTTTAATTGCTGAAAATCTAGAGGGGAAAAAGGGTCAAGTAGTCAGTAATATAACTCAAAGATTAAATGTTCCAAGGGTTTTAAACTTAGGCTTACTGAATTTAGGATTTTTGAGCCTTGATCAAACATTCTTTTCCCCTGACAATGAAAATCAGCATGAGAGCCTTCTTTCTTTTTCTTTGTTCTACTTCAAGAGAGATTTTATTTTGCTTTTTCTACTTTGAGAGATTTAAAATCCGTTATAGTCACAAAATGCTAATTTGAACCTTTTATTTTTGATTATTTATACTTTTTAGGCAAAATTCTTGGCTTAGGAGCAAGGTGGGGCTGATCTGTCAGTAGTGAGATCTAATGCTGGATGAGACCAGCGTAGAAGAGGATAAAGGCAGCTAACATAAATTAAGCCAGTTAAGATTCCCAGGAGATAAATCCTCAGATGGTATGAATTATCATAGCTTCATTAGCACCAGGGAGTGATGTCAGGCTGTACCCGGCTGACAGTCCAGCCTTGTAGCTGGACACTATGGCTCAGTGTTTGCCTGCATGTTCATGTGTGTGCATGTTTACTGTATTAAACATGTATTAAATCATGGGACAGTCTGTTGATGTATGATTGTGCCACGGCAGAAGGGCAGGCCAAGGATTTCTGTGAGCAGGGTTTTAAGGTAGAGTCAAAGACTGGCTTGGGTTGGAAGGGACCTTAAAGCTCACCCAGTTCCAACCCCCTGCCATGGGCAGGGACACCTTTCATGAGACCAGGTTGCTCCAAGCCCCATTCAACCTGGCCTTGAACACTGCCAGGGATGGGGCAGCCACAGCTTCTCTGGGCAACCTGTGCCAGTGCCTCAACACCCTCACAGGGAAGAACTTCTGCCTAAGAGCTCATCTCAGTCTGCCCTCTGTCAGGTTAAACTCATTCCCCTTGACCTGTCCCTGCAGGCCCTTGTCCAAAGACCCTCTCCAGAATTGCTGTTTTCCTGCTCTCTGACAGCACCTTTTGTACTCACTGTTAAAGTAAACTGCTAATGGCTTTGACTGACACTTTAAAAATTCAGACTTGGGCTGTGGGGTGACTTCAGCTGTCTCAGATGGGACATTCCTTTTGTGGGTTTGCTACATGCTAGTAGATACTGCTGAAGGAGAAGCAGACTGTGATCTAATCTGCCTGAAGCAGAAATGCTTTGATGAAGCCAAAAGAGGTGACAAGCTAATGATTTGTCCACAAAGCTATGCAGCTTTTCTCATTTCTTTTGGCAATGAATAGAGCCAGAAGAGAATCATGTGCTGCATTGTGATAGCCTAATGCTCTTACAGAGCTGGATGTTATTACCTGAGCTGCTTTAGTGGACAAATTAGATATGCAGAATTTCCTTATTTGACTTGATTCAGATTTTAATTAACTTAGTGTAATAAGTTGTAAGCACATTAATATTAGTGAAATACTTTGTACTGTATCTGCTAATATTCAGTTGAAAAAGTATTGTTTTCGTACAAAGACCAGTGAAGCTAGGAAGAAAAGTGATCTCTTTCTTAGGCACTTGGAACAAATTTTTGAAATAATCCCACATTTTCAATGATGGATCTCAAATAAGAGCTGAGCAGCGGAAAGGGCTTGTAAAGGATTTTTAATATCACACGCCTATTTTTCTTTAAGCTTGTATTTTAAAAGCTGATAGATTCATTTGCATTCACTAGCTTGGACAGATGGTGTGATCCGTAACAAAATACTCAATAGCATACTAAAAAGGATCATTTCAGCACCTATCCCATGCAAGCAGCTTTCATCCAAATAACGAGGGAAGGCTTTCAAAATATAACATCCTCGCACAGGCCTTTCAAAGGTAGAAATCTTACTTGAGCACTCATGGGTGGATGTTTCAGAGAGTCATGGAATCCCAGACTGGTTTGAGTTGGAAGGGACCTTAAAGCTCATCCAGTTCCAAACCCCTGCCATGGGCAGGGACACCTTCCACTAGACCAGGTTGCTCCAAGCACCCTCCAACCTGGCCTTGAACATTGCCAGGAATGGGGCAGCCACGGCTTCTCTGGGCAACCTGTGCCAGTGCCTCAGCACCCTCACAGGGAAGAGCTTCTGCCTAAGATCTTACCTCAGTCTCCCCTCTGTCAGGTTAAAGCCATTTCCCCTTGTCCTGTCCCTACAGTCCTTGTCCAAAGCCCCTCTCCAGGCTTCTTGTAGCCCCTTTAAGTACTGGAAGCTACTCTAAGGTCTCCTGTTAAGGAGCCTTCTGTTCTCCAGGCTGAACCAGCCCAGCTCTCTCAGCCTGTCTCCAGATCAGAGCTGCTCCAGCCCTCGCAGCATCTCCATAACCTTCTCTGGACACTCGCATTTACAGCAGTTCTGCATAAGCTGGAGATCAGGCTGCAGCCACCAGCCGCGGTCCCTGCCTTTTGCTGTCAGGAGATGCACGTTTGCAAGTGCTTGTGCGTCTTTATTGAAAAAGGCTGGATATTGCCAGCTGAAAAAAAGAGCGTGCTCCTGAATTTATTTACAAATCTTTTTTTAGGGAGCTTTTCACCTGCCACTGGGATGGCTTCTGGATGCATTAACTCTGTGTTACAAGATATCAGTGCACCACTGTGTGCAGCAATAAGTAACCAAGGGGGATCAGGGCTTTCCAAACTGCTTCAAGGCGCTGACCACAAATATGGGTAGCTATGCTCTGTTTTTTATCCTGGCAGGAATGTGGTTATCCTTTGATCAGCTATTTTGGCTGTGTACAAAACTAATTTAAAGAGATGTCATGAAAGTCCATCTTATTTTTATTTCAAAATACAACCACCCACCTTTATCTTCTGATTGAAAGGTAAGAAAAAAAAAAATAAATTAGCTGTTATATTTTCTAGACCTATTTACTCTAATGTGGTTTGTGGTTTTTTGTTGTTTTTTTTTTTTTTTTTTTTACCATCTGGAGACCTTGGAATAACTGTGAATGTGGAACTGATCTTGTTAACCTCCGTTCCTTGTCACTTGTGTCTTCATCTTAAATGGAAGCCAGGTGGTCCTTTTGAAGTAAAGGTGGGATTTTTGAAGTAAATTTTGTTGAGAGGATTATTATTTTAGTAGTAATTGAAATGTTTTAGTAAAAATGCCAGTGGAAATGTATTAAAGAGGACATCTGTGGTTGCAAGTTAGGAAAAAAACTTTCAGCCACTGCCGATCGAGCAAAGCTGAAATATGTTCTAAAAGTCAAGCTGTGTTTTGTTTTCTCATTTTTCACACATCATAATCAGTAATAAAAGTCTTTGGGGCTAAGTCAGGTTCTCTGTTTCACTCTGAAACCTCATTTGCTTTTCTGTTGTCAGCAGCAGCCCTGCAAAACAGCCTACGTTTAAGAAGATTTCAGCAAAGTTCAGTGCAGGGATAATTACAGAATCTATTTGAAAAGACCCAGCTGGAACAGCAGCATTTTTTAAGAGAAATTTTACTCCCCCGAGAATGCTTCTTAGTACACCTCAGGCAGTAAAGACAAGACCTTTAGAATCATAGAATCACAGACTGGTTTGTGTTGGAAAGGACCTTAAAGCTCATCCAGCTCCAATCCCCTGCCACAGGTAGGGCTACCTTCCACTAGATCAGGTTGCTCCAAGCCCCATCCAACCTGGCTATGCAAATCAACGTTGTATTCAAATCAGTGACATTTATTATGTGATCAGCATGCCGTATGTGCAAATATAAAAATTAGTCTTACCCTTCTTGTGCAAAAATGAAAATCTTAAGGATTGTCCCAGGGTACTTCGTGTTATGTGGCTGCTATGGGATTTGTTGATGCATCTCAAATATAGACCTTAAAACCCAGTCTTGATCACAGTAGTCTAGATTCAGCTAAACAAAACCAAAACCTTTTGGCAGCTGTTCTAGATCTTTATCCAGATAAGTCAGATTTTCTTGGTAACTCTTTCAAATACCTCTGAAAAAGTCATTCTCCTTAAATACAGGCTGAATTTTTTCTTTTGTAACATGGTGCTCATAGGCTGTTACAATGCTATTAGAGATTCTCCTTTCTCTATTTTTGTAATTAATTTTTTTTATAAGAAAGGATGTTTTTGTAAATGGTGACAGTTGTCTCGTGAGTGTTCACTGGCTGGCCCTGGGAAAACTGTGAAGTCTCAGGCACTTATGAATTTGTTTATACGGTTTCTATACTTTGTCAAATTGCTTTTTACATAGGAGAAATGAATTTTTTGTGACGTATTATCATGCACTTTAATGTGAGTGTAAGTTACAGGTTGTAAAGTGATGCAGGTTTTTATTGAGCCTTCAGTTTAGTTTCTGTAACTACACACCTGCTCCATGACTGATGCCAAGCACTGCTGTTAGACCAGGACTGGAACCCAGACTAGAAACTGCACCTAAAACTAAACTTGCTTTAGAGACATGGTGTAATCTCAAATTCAAGATGAGAGCTCTATTAATGATATTCCATAAAGATGAAAAACATGCATCAGTAATGCTCTTGAAAGTAGATTTCATTAAGTATTTGGACCATTCAATTCATTAATCCTTTGGTCGGTGAATCTTTTGATTAATCCCTCAGTTGCTGAGTTCAGTTTAGTTGTCTAAGCTCTAAGGATAGTTGCTTTAAATATCGAATTTTTCATTTTCAAATACTTCTTGTTCTCAGCTCAGTGTCAGAAAGGGGAGAATTCCATGTCTGACCCAGAGTGCTTTTCCAGGGTTAGGCCAGGGGGCTCATATTCAGGGTAGTTGGATTCATTTCTTTCTTTTGTCACAGACTTCTTGTGTGACTGAATAAAGTGCTTTATCCTTCTACACTTTGGTTCTCAGTAAGGAAACTACGTACCATCACACCAGCTTTCTTGGGCTTGTATGTTTTGTGACATCCTGTGAGATGTTTGACCAGGGTGTATGTTGTCACTGTTTGATTATCAGTGTCTGATCGCTCCTGGCCCCAGTCTGGGCCCCACTTTGCCCTTGGCCTTTAGTATAGCCAGGAAATAAACATAAACAGCACAAATCTGTGATCTTTAGTTGCTTTAGTACTGTCCAGAGTGCTTGAGCATTGGCTGTTCCTGGTGCTTGCATACTCTTATCCTTGGGGAAGAACATTGCTTTTCCTTTTTTCTTATTTCCCCAAAAGATGCATTTTTCACCGTTGCTTTTACCTGTTTGATGTTGCTGATACAGTCTTTCTTTGCATTTAACACAATTTTGGCTCACAATGTAAACCAGCCCATTAAATATTGCTTTTTCAGAGTATCTTCTTGGTGATAAAGATTTGCTAATCATTTGGTGGTACATTTCCAGATAAACATATTGAACAGCCCTTAATTTGAAAGCCCATGTAGGTCATCAGTCCTCTGCTGGAACCCACATCAGTGTTTTATTTTGTTTGGTCCTTTTGATAATTGGCAACTGCAGCTCCTGAGAATCATAGGGGACTAAAGGTTTTAATGTTTCCTCATGCCACCCAAGAGGGAATAATTTCACACTGCTATATAAGCTATAGAAGGTCCTCCCTGCTGGAGAAGCAGAGGCTTAAAACTGAATTCAGTCTAATATAAAAGCAGAACAACTTCTTGGCTTATGAAACAGTGCATCTACAGATGGAAGGATGGTTGAACATAGCTTTGTTCTTCAGTAGCTGAGCTGGCTTTGTGTTGAAGTAGTAGATGCTTTCTTTATTGCCTGGTGGGCTGGTGAGTGTTGGATGTAGCCACCTCCTACTGGTTACCATTGTGGAGAGTCAGGCAGCTCAGCCCATCCTGCTCCCAAGTTGGGGACAAAGCTACTGCTGAGCCCTCATTTCATTTACTGTGCTTAACTGTGACAAAGGCAACACTGGCTTATTACTATAATGTATTATTATAGTAATAATAACCTGGTGACTCTGTCAGTGAATGTTGTGGGATTAGTACTTAATAACATAGTATTATGAAGTCATGGTTAGACTTACAATTTCCTCTCCTGAAAGGAAGGAGGAACTGTCCTGTAGCTTGGAAGCACGTGAAAGCCTGAAACTCCCACCCAGGAACATGCAGATTAATTATGATGTCTGATTATGATTTGGAAGTAGGAATCCTGTATGCATTGGCTAAGCAGCATGTCAAAGATGGGGTTGACTTCTTGCCTTTTCACATTGTAAATCAATGCTTTGTTCCCTGGTTTCTGTGTTTAATTCCTCCTCTGCGGGCACTTGGGATGGTAGGGCTGTCATGCATGTTGACTTGATTGCTGTCTTCTGTACAAAATACAGTGTGAGAAATAGGAAATGTTCAGGACAGTATGCCGGGGTCAGAAATCAATGTGAATACATTATCAATTGATTTAATGGATCTACCAGTCAGGCAAATTGGAATCTTTACCTTCTAATTAGTGACCTCGATCTGAAAGGATATTGAGGTTAAAATAAAGCATTTGTGTTTCAACCAGATGGAGTCTGTAGTTTTTATTTTTTAAGGTAGGCAGAGCTTGTTTCTGCACTTGTTCAGTGATACAGAAAATGTACATGTCAGGCTAAAATGCCTTCAAAGGAACCAAAGGGATAGATGCAGTGTTATACTTGCTAGCAGTAGCAAAGCATAAAGACCAATTAGAGCCATTACTGAAGATGGAATCAGTTTATTAGGTAATATATGGAACAAACATCAACAAAAAATACGATGAATATTTACAGGATTATCCTGACATCGATTTATTAGACCTGCAAGTACAAGACCTGCTTATCTCCCATGGGGTGGTTGAATGATCCCCCTTTAGAACATTTACAGGTGGGTTGGCAACAGTGTTGGCAGCTATGCTGAAGACCTCACGTCCCTTGTGTCTGTTTGCCACTGTTTCTTATCTCTAAGTATCATTTTGATGCTAAATGGGGTAAGAGTAATAAATATTTGAAACTATTTTTTCATAAATGTTGTCATCATCCTGAAATTATCTTGGCAGATGGCACAGGTGTTAGAATGACAGCACTTTGTTTCTTGAAGAAATCTAAAGGATGCTTAAAACATGCTCTCTGAACCTTGCAGGAAAAATCAAGTGTAATTAAAATAACTTGAAAATCTAAACAGTGCATTCACTTCAATTCTCACTGGCTTTCTATGTAAGGCTTTAAAAATTATAGTTAGAAAAGATGATTTGTCTTGAAATCTTCAAAGCGAGTGAGACCTCCTGGTTTGCATTGCAGTGATGCTTCTGAACTGTAACCACAGCAGGGATTTTTGGTTTGGTTTAAATATTTGCTTGCATTATTTTCAGGGTGGACATGAGGAAGAAATTCTTTACAGTGAGGGTGGTAAAAAACTAGCACAGGTTGTCCAGAGAGGTGGTGGATACAACATCCCTAGAGACATTCAAGGCCAGTCTGGATGTGGTTCTGGGCAACCTGATCTAGTTGAAGATGTCCCTACTCATTGCAGGGGAGTTGGACTGGATGAGTTTTGAAAGTCCCTTCTGACCCAAACTATTCTATGACTTTTTTTATTTTTTTTTTCTGAACCTAAACTGTGAAAACCTTTTAAAGACCTAAAATGTGAAAGGTGCTTTCACCGTGGTCTGCATCATTGCTTACAGAGTCTGCGCAAACCAAATCCAAACACAAAAGACTTATGCTGTTTTCCTCTCACAAAATTTTGTGGCTTAATTCAGAGGCAGATATTTGCAAAGGTATTACTTTTCAGGGGGACAAATGCAATGATTTGTCCAAGGGGGAAATGCAAAGTAAGTCATCTGTCTTGTGCAGAAGAGGATGGCTCAGCTACCCATGGGTTCTCTGTTCCCTCTAGCAGAGCTCACAGCTTCTGACCTTTAGTTCCCCCCACCTCCTGCAATGTGCTTTTCCTCTCTTCCTGCTAACAATGTAGACTTTCTCTTTTTTAGCTAAATCTGTCTTGCAAAACATGATGGTTGGGTAAGATACAGTTTTGCTTTAATTATGATTAAATTGCTTTATGAATTAACCGGAGGATCTCATGGGACTGGAATCTTTTGACACATGAGAAAATTGCCTTTCTTTAACAAGCTGCTTCAAGCATGCAAGGTAATATTAGCATTTTTCAGTTATAGCTTCAGGGGATTAAATAATAAGGGGAAGTATTGTACCTACAATTATCTAGTGTGCATAAACCTTAAAACCACATAGACACTGAAAAGATCAGTTAAACTGCTGAACCTGTAACTGTGCAGTGCCAGTGTGAGTAAGGGTTTGGTTATTTTGTCTATGAAATGGCTTTTTAAGGGAATCTGCAGGTGTCTGAAGGATTTTATTTTGTGGACTTGCAAAGGCTGGTTGTCACTTGAATATGCTCAGCAAAAATGCATTCTGAACACAATACATCTGTTTCACCTGAAGGATAATGACCTGAATGCAACTTTCAAGGAAATGAATGGTAATTTTAGTATGCATTCCTTCGTTTTACTTAATGGAGGTAGCAGTTGTACTAAGGTCAGTAATTTGATGTTAAAAGATGTATTGATTTGATACCAGGTTTGTTTGGATAGCCAGGTTGGACGGGGTTTGGAGCAACCTGGTCTAGTGGAAGGTGGCCCTGCTCATGGCAGGGGGTTGGAACTGGATGAACTTTATGGTCCCTCCCAACCCAAACCTGTCTGGGATTCCATGATTGCATGATGAAGCTTCTTGTGAAGTGCATGTAGTAGTATATACTATCCACACAGGTCTATAAATAACACATAGGATGCATATGATGTAGCATCCAAACAATTTTATTCTTCTGTTTTAATGCCTCTAAATGCATGCTAAAATACACTTATATATAGGATATGCTATACCTGATGAGTTGAAGTCATTGAAGACTCTGCAGGAGTGTCAAATTTATTGATTTTTAAATACTTTTTAAGACAAAGAAGGCAAGAAATAGTACAACAGCTTGTGCCAGATCAAGAAGGAACGAGACAAGTTAAGTTGTATGACCTCTGCCTATGTTGTATTCAACCTGCATGATCCTGTTTGGTTTCCAAGGGTTGCCACTGGATTGTGATATCTAATCCAATGAAGTGGAAAATTAACAATAAGGGATTTAAGCTATTGTTTCCACTGCCCCAGCTGTGTGGTTGTGTTTTGATGACAGGATTCATTCATGTTCTACTCAAATCCATAAGGTAGCAGTAATTAGTGGGACCCACAGAAGTTGGGGGGGATTATCCCATGATATGAAATCATATAACGAGCAGAAAGTGTTCCAAGAGTCCTGTTCTAAAAGGAAGTTATTTGCATAATACATACTCTATAGATTAATAAATGTGCACTAGAAAAAGCAATTAATTTGATTTTGAAGCAGGCAAGGACAGAAACTCAGTATCTTCATCTCTAGGTGTACTTGAGACAAAACTGTGCCCTGTGCAGTAACATCCAAAGGTAATGCTTGCGTACTGGTGAAATGGCATGAAATCATTTCACATGTATTTGTCATATTTTATTTTAATCCAATTTTAATGCATACTAGTCATTACAACTGTTGTATCATGATATAATGAGCCTCTCTATGTTTACAGTCTAAATACTAAACAAGGTTGGTGGTTTTAAACTTGAAGCTACTCTGCTGACAGAGTAGTCTAGCAGGTAGTGCTCACCAGATAAACAGTGTGAACTGTAGTCTGTTGCAGGGCAGAAGGTTCAGTGCTGATAGTCTCTTCATTGCATCTGGTGAACTTGATCAGAACATTTGACTAATGGTTTAGAAGGCATTTTGTCTGATTATTTTACTATTTCTTTATGGTAACTACAGAGATTACTGAGAGAGTTCATAGGGATGAAGAACAAAGTCCTGTGCTATGGCGGCAATGTAAAACAATTGCTCCACTCTCTTGTTCAGTGATTTTCTGTATACTTTTGAATTTCCTCCTTTTTGGTCACCCCTGAAGGATTCGCTTGATGCTGAAGGGAGCTTTATGCCACGTACAGATTAAACCCAAGGCTCCAGAAGTTTGCAATCAACAAAGTAAATCATCAGTTACCTTGGATAAATATTAGCTCTGCCAAATTAAATATGTTTTTCTGGTGCACATTATACTCCATCTCACAAAGTGGTGTAACTGTTGTTACTGTTATTGCTCTTGCTTGTAGAGAGGCATCTGTTTCTTGTCTAATTGCTAGCATTCAAATTCCAGTCAGTTTAAAATAACTTTTCAGGACTTAAAGATACCGTATCCCTAACAGCGCAGTCATTCCCAGTTCATACCTTAGGGGTTTTCTTTTTTGATGCAATTGCACAAAAACCCCTCTAACCAGTGGTTTGCTTTTCCACGTCCCTTGGCTGTTGTTTTAAAACTCCTAGGGTTTCAAGACTCTGTATGACCAGTTGGAAGTTCTCTTTTTGCAGACCTCCTTGAAGAGCAATTTCTCACACCTACTGAGAGGATAATGATGATCCAAATGCAAGCACCGATTCGCCTGGATTCTCTACAATCAGCATGGGTTTTTCTTAAACTTCCATTATTGCAGTTGTCTTTCCCCTCATTTCCCATCAATGAAACAAGAAAATGCAAAACATAAATAATAAGCACACCAGAAGAGATGAAAGCTTTTCTAATACCCAGATGAGAAACACTGGAGAGCTGCTGGGTGTGTATCCAGAGTGAAGGGTTTGCTTGTGCCTTTACTCACTGTAGTGAAGCTGCTTGTCAGTCTTCCCTCCAGTGGATGGAGGCTCATGTTTAGAGATAGCTCCTACATAGCTTTTGGAGGATACCCTGTGGTCTCTGCTGAACTGGCTTGAATCTCCAACTTGACTGCAGGGCAGGAGCCTTGCTTGCTGTGAATCCTTTGGGTTGCCTGTTAACCAGCCACAGTCTCGATGCTCTTGACTTCATTTTCATGCCTACCATGGGCTTCTGTTAGTGTCTCCCTGCTTTGAGTCCAAGGCCAGTTATAATCTCTTACACTCATGTATTTATTCAAAAGTGCTCCAAAAGAGTTATGATCCAGCTTTGGTTATTTGCTTCGAAGGGGCAGGCATAGATGCATGGGCTTGCTTCAAAGAAAAGTGCTTTCAGAAGACCACCATGAGTATATGTTCTGTTAGTATGGACTCCTCTGAGTAGGAGTTTTACAGTGTGTGTGGGAAACCATAGAGCAATTAAGGGATAAGAAAGCCTTCACTTCTCATTCATGCTGAGAATTTCTGAACCTCTTCTGTTTGGAGTTACATAGGAAATGTGGAACAGCTCTTTGCGTCTTCATATGGACCATCCAGCAACACATGGCGTATACCTAATGAGGGTCTCTGCAACTGTCACAACCTCTGGTAATGGCCAACATAAACCTTCAATAGATTTTGTTCCTCCTCCTTTTTCTCACTTCTGCTTTGTGTGGTAGTGATTATGCACCTCAGCAGAGAAGTATTAAGAATCTGGTAAGCACATTTCTGACTTAATAGTTGATATAGATGTAAACAGTGATTTATTTCATAGCAGGAGTAGTAATTGGTTTTGATCTGAATGAAATGGGGACAGTTCTCTGCTTGGCAGTATGCTATGATGGAAGCTTATGAAGAGTTTAGACATTTGCATCTCCCTTAGTGGAAGCTAAGAAATAAAAATGGAATATGTTCTCTGAATATGAACCAGAAGATGGCTTTTCTATCAGCAGTGAAGGTATTAGCAAGTGGGAGCTGTAAATACTCATCCAAAGTTCACTGCATGCTGCAGCTGAGCTCTGCTGGCTTTAGATCAGGTCAAAGGGGATAAATCACTTCTTCTGAGGCAATTATTTCATGGTTGTTAAGTGTACAGGAAGGCTGCTAAATCAATGTATGGAGTGACACGTTGCCAGGAAGCACTAAGAACCTTTTGCTAGTTGATGTTTTTCCAGTGCCATAACAATTGGGTTACTTGGCAAACAGCTGCTTGAAATTGGGACTGCAGAACTCTCTGATGTCCAGTATGACATGACTTGGGTTTTTTCTTTTTTTATTCTATCAGTTTCTTATGCTTCTGAAAGGAACTGTGAAATTTCATATCTCCTCTGAACTCACATACCCTCAGAATGGCTCAATTTACTCATCCAATTTGTTCTTCAACCATGTGATATGGAGAAGGTGTGAGGGTAGCAACAAATAAACCATGGTACTTGCAAGGCAGGCTGCTTCCTTTGGTGGCTGTGCTAGCTTTTGCTGCCTTAAATTGAGAGGAATGGATAGCAATACCTAAACAGCTTGTTTGTTTGTGTTGTGTTGAAACTGGACTGTGTTCAGTTAGTGAGATGTAAGTGTGAGATGCAGCTTTGAGGCTGTATAAAGGATTTCTGAAATCTCTGGATGAGGAAACCAGAATCACTGCTTAAGAGACACCAGGCACTTCTAAATTGATCCTGGCACTGTGAAAGCATTATCTTTTGTATGGATATTATGAGAGCATTTTTATGGTAATAAAATTGCAAACTTGGGTGTTGTGTCCCAAGATGCTTGCTTTCTGTTGTTCGGCAAATTCACAGGGTTTTAGTGACAGTAGTGTCTTGGTGGTTGGAGAAAGCCTGCCTAGACTTTGTCCTAGCACCTAATAATTTCTGTATTTCCTCTTTAGGCTGAGTCCAAACCTCCCAACAAACCACAGCTTGAATTTTCAAACTAGTCACCATCCCTGCCAAGTAGTGACTCATGTGCTCTTTTACCTGTGCCTAAAGGAGCTCTTCCCTCCTTGGGGTAATCATCAAATTAGATTAATTATGCTGATTAGACACCAACTCTGCCTCCTGTAACTCATCACTTCTATCATAGTTGGCTGGAATGGGATGATTAAGCCCTTTTCAAATTCAGCTGGAACAAGTTGAGATCTTACAGCACCAGTCGCTACCACACTTGAAACCATGTACTTCTGGTGTAGCAAAACATAATATGAGTAAGTGCCTTGTATTTGTTTTTGAGATTACAGAATCACAGACTCACAGACTGGTTTGGGTTGGAAGGGACCTTAAAGCTCATCCAGTTCCAAACCCCTGCCATGGGCAGGAACACCTTCCACTAGACCAGGTTGCTCCAAGCCCCGTCCAACCTGGCCTTGAACACTGCCAGGGATGGGGCAGCCACGGCTTCTCTGGGCAACCTGTGCCGGCGCCTCAGCACTCTCACAGGGAAGAGCTGCTGCCTAAGAGCTCATCTCAATCTCCCCTCTGTCAGGTTAAAGCCATTCCCCCTTTGTCCTGTCCCTACAGGCCTTTGTCCAAAGCCCCTTTCCAGGCTTCTTGTAGCACTGGAGCTGCTCTAAGGTCTCCTGTTAAGGAGCCTTCTGTTCTCCAGGCTGAACAATCCCAGCTCTCTCAGCCTGTCTCCAGAGCAGAGCTGCTTCAGTCCTCGCAGCATCTCCATGGCCTTCTCTGGACCCGCTCCAACAGTTCCACGTTCCTCTTGTGTTGGGGTCCCTCCTCTGCGATCTCTCCTATCACCACTTTTTTCTACTAAAACAGTTTAAATCCGTTTTTTCCTACCTAGTGGTGATGGTTAGTCCTGGTCAGGCTTCAGTGTTTGCGGCCCTACAATTGGTTTTGAATCCCCATGCAAGAATGACACCTGCAAGCCCAGTTGGATTATGTTTGGGCTTTTTTTCCTTGCCTATGCATGGAAGCATTTTCAGTGTAAGTTTGTGGAACTGAAGGCTTTTGAACGCCAATCCCTCAATTACCATATGCTGGGGACTTCTGCTGCTGTTGTGACTGACGCCGGTGGAAATACAGCTCTGCCCTGCTGCTCTTGGTGGCTGATGCTGGGCTGGCTGCCACCTTCCTTGTGTGGGCACAAGGGACATATGGAGAACCTGTCTTTGTTCTCATCCTTTTCCTTGTGAATGTTGGTGTTCAAAGGATGGGAGGAGCAGGAATGAGCAGCTCATGGCTTCTGTAGCTCTACAGGGCTTTTGCAGTTTTGGTGCATGTTGTGCCTCGCTGTACTTAAGGCTACCGCGTGATACTGTAAAGTTATTTAAAAAAACCCCAACAAAGCCAACCTCTGAAGCATCCAGACATCTTTCTGCTTGCCTTCTTCACTGTGAATCACGGGAGTCCTCTCTGTGCCTTCAGGGTTGGAGCTGTGTCAGGAGGCTGGTGAGCTTGCCTCCTTGCACTGCCCCTGTGTGAAAACTAGTGTGTTCTCAGGATTTCTGGTTAAAAAGTGAAGGGAGAGAATTTATGAAACCTCTAAATATGGCAGGATTTGCACTTAAAATCCAGGCACTCAGTGCTAAAGTAACCAAATAGGAAATCAGATACGTTCCCTAGATTTTTGTGTGGAGTCTTTTCCTTTCTATAGATACTTCTACAACTAAAAATCCTTTGCTAAAAAAGAAAACCAGTATGTCTAAAAAATAGGTCTTTATGTATAGTAGGATTCACATGTGGAATATCTAAATGGAGTTTGGATTACGTTATCAAGTTTCCATATCTAAAGCACTTCAGGGAGGAAGCAGGGAGAAACTGAAATAGCCATGCTTTTGCAGAGGAATAGATTTCCCAGGTGTGCTTCAGTATCTGTTTTGTTTGGTTTCCTTTAGTTTCTGTGGGACTTGATTTATCCCAATTCCAACCCGATCATCTGTGTCAGCCTTTTGCTGAATGAGGTTTTCATAGTCTTGTATCTTTTTATCTTACTCTTTTTAGCCTACTATTTTAAAAGTCTGACAGAATGGAGCCCTAATAAAAGCAACTTTGAAGTAGGAGTTCTGTGTGTTTGTCCTGATTTTTCCCAGTAAAACATGCCATGTTTCTGTGGGTAGATGTGCCAGACAGGCACTGGCTGATGTTATTTGTGCACGGGGTAAGATCGGGTTGTAGTAGGCTGCCTGACTGCTGATCTGTTGCTTGTCCAAAAAAGGTTCCTCTTCCCTTTGTGTCTGTGCCTGGCTGCCCTGGGAAGTGTGATTAATCCAACCTTAATTATCTGCTTTGCTGTAATTAATATTCCTCAAGTGAAGTACCAAACAGTAGCTGTTCATCTGATTGAGGAAGTATATCTGGGGAATGGTTTGAGGCGTGTGGACATAAATACAGATAGATGGTGGGAAGAAGTGGGTGACATTTCTGCTCAAAAAATGACACCTGCTTATAGGGACCCCCTTAGAAACTGCTGAAAAGGCAGATGATGCAGCTTTTCCCAGAGGTTTTGGATAGTTATTCCCCAGCTCCAAAAAGAGATGCTAAACCTGTGAGCCTCTCACTCTGTTCCACAAGTGTGAGGCATAAGTAATATTTAGTTTAAGATGGTACAGCAATGTGTGTCTCTTCATTTACCTCAAGCATGTGTATGGGATGCTAAGTTAGATTTATTTATCTAAGTTAGTTTTATATGTTGATTTCCTGTTAGATTATTTTTCGTTGTTTTTCCCCACTCACATTCCTCTTTCTAAAATCTCTAATCTCTAATGTGAGATTTTTTCACTGCTGTGTGACAGACCAGTGATTGTATTTTCAGTAGATAACAGTATTGTGTTTTTACAGTTCATAGCCTCTTGCTATTCAAGTCCATAAAGCAGAGGAATAGCTGAAAGCATCCATCTGGCCTGATGCCCAAGGCTGGTGTCCAAAGATTGGCATCCTCGCTTGGAAACACATGGAACAGGAGCACATTTGTTCCACGGCCATGGAAAACGCTGCCAAGAGAGCAGTGGTAATGTGGCTGGCAAAAGCTGATGCACCAGTTGAGGGCAGCTCCACGGGCTGGAGCAACGGCCCTGGTGGGAGCAGAGTATCAATATCTGTGTATACCATATGCTGTAAGGAGTGTTGGGAAAGTATAGCTTGCAAGGGAGTGGAACAGTTTGAGCAAATAAGCCTTGTTTCCTTTGGTGATGCTTATGTGATGGGCTAAAGAATGTGTCATTTAAGATGTGGAAGGACTTTTGTACTCTGGTGCCAAGTTTGGTAAAACACCAAACATCACACAAACTTGACATATCCTGCCACTCATTGTGTTAATCCATGCTGTAGGGTGTCACTTAGAGAGTGATTTTTGGGTTTAGTCTGGTTTAGATTAGGAAGCATTACCCAGGATAAGGATATCCTTGGATTCTATAGGTTCTGTGGCTCTGTAGCACTTGAAGTGTGATGGATGCAGAAATCAAGGCCAGGTTGGATTTTTTGGGCTCAGAGCAACCTGGTCTAGTGGAAGGTGTCCCTGCCCATGGCAGGGGGTTGGAACTGGATGAGCTAGTTCCAGCCCAAATCTTCAACCCAAGCCAGTCTGGGATTCTATGAAAATATTCTCTTTTTCTTTAAATAATGACCACAAAGCCAGCAGGGAGATTTTTGCCTTCAGCGTTTCTTTCAATGTGGCTCTAAGGCCATAAGCTTCCCTTAATATCTGTGTGGAAATTATTACCTGACAATGAGATATGACACTGGTAAAATATAATTACTGCTTTCAAATGGTTTACCTATAAAGGTGAAAAGAGCGAGGGGAAGTAGCTGTGGTCCTTCAAAAAAGAAACCAACCACCAATCCTGTAGTGCTAACAACTAATGTGCTATAATACCACTGTTCAATAATCCATAGCATTCTATTTGTATGACCTTTGTTGGTACTTACAGCACCTATTTTGAGCCTGGGAGGGGGTAGTCGCTCACTGAATTGCATAGACCTTGGATCTGCAATGATCCAAAGTGAGTTAGGTTAGGGGTTTTCCTTCCCCCGTTTGGAGGCTGTTACAGTATCTGTATTAAACTGTTCTGTTTTGTGATCAAGATGCTTTCACTAAAGTCTGAAAGGTAGAGACAAATGATTAATCACTAAAACAAATCTTAACAAGAATCATCAGTCCAGATTCAGTAGTGTAGAAGAGCACAAAAAATGAGTGTTAGTATTATATTGAAATATTATAACAAAAGGAAGGCAAATAAAATGGTTGCTCTTAACTGTAAATACAGCTTCTGCATGTTCATTACATGCCTTTTGCCTTCTGCAGTGCTTTGGGAATGCTGCAGTTGTGTAGGTGGATTGTACGTCATTCTGTGATAGCTTGATATTAATCCAGGAGTGGAGCATGCTTATTTCTAAAACACTGAAACATATTTTTTTTAATGGAAAAACTTATTTTAGATTCCTAAGGTAATAAATGATCTATTAAGGCCAATGCCTGTAGGTCTGAAAGATAGTTCTGGAGATCAAGGACTGAATATTTCTGTTATTCCCCCCCCCTTCAATCATTGTTTTGCTTGTTTTTTAATTCAGTTCTTAACTGCCTCCTTCTCTCATTAACTTGGGTATAAGAGCAAGTCTCTTGGAAGTGGCGGACTGAGGCTGGTGTAAGGATTGAGTAGGAAGCATTTTAATCAGGGTAGGGGCTAACGGGAGCCTGGCAGTAAGAAGGAAGGAGTGGCTGGGACCTCAGGGAGGCTGGTGGCCTGCTCTCCTGCCAGCTGAGCAGTAAATCTGGCAGCTCAAAGCCTGCCTGTTGGAATTGTCTATGAAGGAGGGCAGATGATTATAACGAGCAGGCTGGATTGATTTGCAAAGGTCTGTATTTCCTTACTCGTCTCATAGAATCAACCAGGTTGGAAAAGACCTTTAAGATTATCAAGTCCAACCTTTACCCCAGCACTGCCAAATTCCTGTCTCTTTTAACACCTAAAATACTATGTTTTTGCAAAAGAAGAGTACTGGCACCATACTTAAAAGATGTACAATAACTGATAAAGATGATTTGAAATAAGGACCGGTAGTAAGGACTTCTAAGATCCTTGTGGCTGGAGCCTGAGTGACACTACGTTGGCTGGTCAGGAGAAGTGCTGCCCTGACCAAAGCCCCTTGTAGATATTAAGGGGACCAGCTCCTCTTTCCTGTCAGTGGCCAGAGGAGAAATGTTTTGTGAGATCCAGCTTAACTCCCTAAAACTCACGGTCACGTGTGTCTTGCTTCACCCTCTCTATCTCAAGCTCCAAATCCTGCCTGTGCACATATTGCTACAGCTTTAGCACCTGATTTCATATATGGATAACTTTGTACTTTCTGCCTTCCCTTCTACTCCATTTATGCACTAGCTGGATGTCTGTCCTAGAGGACATCTTAACCTTTCTCCTTCACTGCCCTTGTATTCTCATACTCATGCCCAAGATTCCTACAGTTCAGTGATCTTGAACTTCCAAAATGTGAGCGAAATTTGCTCACATTTTTAAAAAGGCTTTGTCTTTGGCTTTCTAAGTGCATACTTTAGAGACATGCTTCCCATATATGTAGTGTTCTTTCTGTCTGGCACTTTTGAACAACGAGACCCAAAGCCATTTGTACCCTCTTTAGAAAACAGTACGGTCTCTTTCTTTAAAAGCCTTTATGATATCTTAGCTACACTTTTTCTTCTAGTCCCCCTCCACTGGTCTCTGTTGACTTTGTTTGGAGTTTGCTGCTCTGGTGATAGGAGATGAGCTTATTCAGGAGGTCCCAAATCCAGCTGGTCTTTAAATGAAGTGAATAGCAATACTGTCTGGATACTGAGGGCATAGTAAAACAGGCTGTTCTTAGCTGCCTGCCTTTTATTTTGAAGTCAGCTTGACCTTTTGACTTTCAAGTCTGAAGGATGAAGCCCCATGGAGAGCTCTTCTGCTGGGGTAGTGGCTCAGTTGAGGTTTGGAAGAGCACTGGTCCTCACGTGAGAGAGGAGTGGGTGGTTGGGAAGTGGGGCAGCAGTGGGACCTCATCCTTTTGATAGCAGCAAGATGCTGGACCACTCTTAATACCAAAGAGGGTTGAGTCTTCTCCTCTTCCAAATACATGATCCCATGGCTTTCCTTGCACCACGGCTAGAACCCATGAGCTGTTAAAATCCATGTGGGATCTTAGAACATCTTCTGCTCCTTAAGAATCAACTCTTAGCTGGATTTCTGAAGTACAGCTGAACCGACCTAATGGCAGGCTGCTGCCAAAAATGTTGTTACTGATCTTTTCCCCCTGGCTGGAGAATCCTCATGGAGGTTCTTTGCTCCTGAGTAAAAACTTGAAGCCTTGTAGTGGCTTGGTTTCTTAAGCTTGGCTTCTGTAAGGGTCAGGTGAGTAGGGGCATAGGGGAGGGTGTAAAGCTGTGGCCAGGATTGCAGGCACAGGACCACCTCTTCTGGTAGCATCCAGCTGTGTGCTGATGTGGGGATTTGATTTCCTATCCCATTAGCTAGCTGCCTTGATTGGACTTTGCAAGACAGTTGTATGAAAAGTGATTGACGTGTTCCTTTTTGCCTTTTAGACATGGCTTCTTCCATAGAATTGCCTTGCTGAAGCATTAAGGGGAGGGATTTTGTCCTGTAGTCTTCCTTGTACACAGGGTAGGGGATAGATGGGGAGGTTTTACATTCTGTGGTTGCCTCGCTGCTCTTTGAGGTATTTGTGACAGAGCATGTGCATGAAATTAGGAAGAATTCAGGAACTGTACCTATGGAAATCCCCTCAATCACTTATCTGGGATTTTATTGTTTCAGTGTTGTGATCTCACAGTTCAAAATCCATTTTCTTCATTCAGTATCATTTGTGTCTTCCATGTCAAACACCACTTTTATGTGGCAGAAGGGTACTAATGTGAGTTAGATGTACTGAACCTGGAGATAGTATTTCAGGTCAAGCAGCTTACTATTTATTGGTTTTGTTCTTTTTAGAAACCTTACTATTATTTTGCTCTCCAGAGCTGTTGAAGAGAAGGGGAAAGACTCTGCGCAGCTTCCAGTAGCGTGGTCATGCTGGGAGCAGATGGTCTGTTCTTGGACACTATCCCAAATGGTGGATTACTCATCTGATGCAGAATGATGCGCCAGAAAATTGCAGATTCATTGGGACCACTCTTGGACTCCTTTGATTCTCTTAACTTTTTAGTTTTACTCATCTGCCTGGTTTTGTTGCTCAAAAACCCTTCAATAAAATAAACTCAGCCAGAGCCATAAAGACATTGATAATTTAAAAGAGAAACCAGTTCAACGCAACAGAATTGAAGGGAGGAAAGACTCTGAAAGTGCAGTTTCTTATATTGTGTGGTTGAAAACAAAGCCAAAAATCAATTTTCGTTGGAGTTGCCAGTGGAAAAGCAGCAGCACAGAGTACAACAGAGCTTTTCTGCACTTGTCAGTGGTATCACTAATATTTCACTTACTCAAACCATCAGGATCCTTTCGTACATACATGTTATTTCATCTTTGCATGGGATTCTCACTTCCAAGCCATGTTAACAGAAAAAGGCATGTGTTTCATGAATTCTGATCGAGAATTAAAGACTAAAACCCGAGTCATAGCAGCGAGGACTTGATTGTTATTCACTGTAAATGTATGCAGTGAACCAACCGCTTTGGGAGCTGGTGGCTCAGGGCGTGGAAGAATCCAATCTGCCAGGGGTGTTTCTAGCTAAGTCCCTGGCTGATGCTGAAGGATACATATTATTTTTCTCCTTCCTGGCTATTGCTCCACTTTGTCACATTGTTTCTCAGCATTTCCTTCTCCACAGACAGCCCCATACCTACTCCTCGCCGTGCAGCTGCCAGTAAAACATCCCTAATCTGTTTTAGAGAGCAAAAAGCTCCCTTTCTTAGCTGCTCCTGCGTCACTGTGTGATGTAAATGGGTGTTTTCAGCCATACGGTATTATTCTTCCAGGATATATTGAGTTTCCACTGGCCTAAAAGGACAGGAATGGGGAACAGGGTTTTACAAAAGTCTGATAAAATCACCCAGGTCCTGGAAGAAGAAGTGTAACTTCATACTCTCTAAAGTCCATCCTTTGTGGTTTGACTGTGCTACTAAAAGCACTGTGGAGTTGTTAAATGAGAGTGATGTTCTCCTTAATGTGATTAACATTGTTTAGTTGTCGATGCCCCATCCCTGGCAGTGTTCAAGGCCAGGTTGGACGGGGCTTGGAGCAACCTGGTCTAATGGAAGGTGTCCCTGCCCATGGCAGGGGGTTGGAACTGGATGAGCTTTAAGGTCCCTGCATCTGATTTTCCAGGAGCAAGGCACTTGTATAGTTTAAGTTAGTATTGGGATATGCAGGCCTTGTGCCTGCACCCCACACAAGTGTAAAGGCTTCATTTTACTTTCATTTATCCCAATTTAATTCCATTAGCCACAAGAGAATTTACTCTTTCTTCCCTCTGCTTTGTCAGAAGCAGATTTAACTGTACTATTTTTAATCCAGTGAGGATTTAACTCTTTGGGGCAATGTCTTAATACCACTGGGGTTTGTATTGCACTGCCTTCATTAATTAACTTAAAATACCTTGAACTCCAGTTAATTCACAGGAGGGAGGATGCTGGGGAAGTCAGCTGGGGTGTATCTTACAGCGACTCTATTTAGAATCATCCGTTTATATGCATACTTATTTTTCTGTTCTATGCATTCTTAATGACTCCTCCAAAAATCATCCTACTCTAATCAATCACCTGGAAAGAATGGAAGGTGGTGAAGGCAAGATTATTCCTCAGGAGTAGGGTTTGAACAAATGCCATCATTAGCATTTGAATCTCTACTGTAGGATGCATATTGCGTGAGGTTATATTGCTGAGGTTATATTGCTGTCTGTTCATAACATGCTAGATGCAGGGCGAAAAACCTGCAGGACAATCAGATGAGAGTAAAGCTGGGGTGATACCTAGCAGTGCAGTTTATTCATTGGCCTGAGTTACTACAACCGTGGCTTACCATCTGCCGGAACAGTGCTACAAACCTGATCACATAGTTTTACCCTTTTCTCTTTCATTTTTAATAACTTTAAGGTGGGTCATATCCATTATATAGCTATTTTTCTTCAGTTAAGCTCCAGTTTCTTCATTGGTAGGGTGAGGAAGCTGATCTGAGTTGAGGACTTTGGGGGCATATGATCACTACAGAGGGAATGGTAATGGTGTAGTGATGAGTGATTATGCACTCTAAAAGCTGAAGTCATCCAGCTTAGGGGGGGAACCCTCCCCGTTGGATGTTCCAATTGAAATAACAAATTTGGTTGATTTTTGTTACTCATAATAATATTTTTAACTCATGAACCACTAATCAGATCTCTAGTGTGGTTATCTACGAACTAGGGATAACCTAAAATCCATTCTTGTTAATTTATCCTATAAATTATGGTCTAGTGTGAGACATCCTTGCCCATGGCAGGGGAATTGGAACTGGATGATCTTAAGGTCCTTTCCAACCCTCATTATTATATTATTCTACGATTCATTCAGATGCTGTGAACAAAAGTAGTCTGAATACTTAATTCCATTTTTTCAGACCATATTTTACTCATCACAATATTTTAATACAATTTGAAATGTTGGTTTTCCGTGGTTTTCCTTTATTCTAGCTAATCTAAGTGCAAATGCAAGTAGCGTTACATGTTTCCTTTTAGGGACTTTTAGTTGTTTGGGTGAGAGGTAGTGGGTTTCTCCTGGACTGTTCAGCTCAGTGCTGGGACCTGCTGGGCTCTTTTGTTTACAAAAGAAGAAGTAAATAATCAAGATGAGTGGAAGGATCTGAATTAATGGGGTGTGTATTCCAAGCTGGTTTTGAATCAGTTTAAATGCCAGGCCACACAGCTACATTAGCATATTACCCAAATATCAGGCCTTCTATTTATAGAATTGTTCTCTTTTTAAAACAAAAGAAGATAAAATCTCTGTGTTACCACCATTTTCTGAGGGATAATTCAGCAAAGGCTTATTTCCCCAAAGAAACTATCAAAAGCAAGCTGGCAAAGCCCAATCCATTTTGTTGAAAACCGTCTCATGCCTGGATTTTTGATCCATAAATCAGGCTCCTGACTTTGGCTTGTTCTTGGGGTTGGGTTTTTTTAACCTTCACGTTGTTAAATGCAGAAGAGCTGTTTCTGCGGGAGAGATTGTGACAGCCCAACTGCTGTAAAAACATGAGATGGCAAAACACGATAAGATGTATATAAATGTATAATTTCACTTGAGAGAGCGAATGTCACTTCCATCTTTACTCAAGTCCATTACAAAAACTAATATATATTAATGGAAGGCTGCTGCCTGTGAAAGGAATGTGATTAATGGGCAGGTTTGGACATGGCTGTGTCTGGGATCCATAATATATGCACAGCAGGAGACAATGAAGCGTTTTCCAGGGCAGGTTTTGGAGGATGTGCATGGGCAAGGTGGTACCTGCCCATTCCCCTGATGACTGAAAGGTGAGAGAGGGACCCTGATCTTCTACAAACACAACTGAGAGCCCCCTGTCTTCCCCAGCACCCCTTAGCACACCTTCAAAAACAGGAGCATCAGTGGTCTGCCTTTCCTGGCACCTTGTTGCAGGTCGCTATCTTTTTGAGGCCAAGGACAACGTGTAGACCCTTGGAAGTGTTTAGTATTCAAGGAGGTACCACTTGAAACTCCTGGCTCTCTTCTACGTATTGCAGGGGAAAGATATTTTGAGACCTGCAGTAGTGAAAGTGGGGCTGAAGGGGGATTCTCTTTTAGCTTGTAACCAATTCAGAAGATTTGGCATTGACATAATTGGGATGTTTGCGATCCTTTGCTAGTGCTATGCAGAATGGATTCAGTGGCACAAGCAATGCTGGCTGAGATTTTCATCACTCTTTGTCTCTAGTATCATGATGGCATGCACTGTAATTAAAAAAAAAAAAAAACACACCCAAAAATGTTGTTTTGGGTTTTTTTCCCCTGAAAATGGTTATTTACTCTCACAAATTCCTTTGATAAAAGTAATGTGGATGTTTCAGCATCCTCACTTTGTTCTTATTTTAATATCCCATTACCTTTTTCTTAAATGTAGGCAGCAGTCATCTTAAAAAATGAGATTATTAAATGAGATATAATTTAATATCTCATTCTTCCATACTGGTGACTGAGGAAGTGAAGGAGGATTTTTTTCCTGAGTTAAGAAGAATTGGTTTTTAATTATAGCCAAATGCAATATTCTCAGGAAATTTTCCTATTGAACCCAGTAGTGACTGTGAGGGTTATTAAATTCAACAGCAAGTCAACACTGACAGTCACATCTTTAAACAACTGGGAAGGAAGGCAGAGATATCATGTTGGCTGATTATTTTCAGCTAAGCCATAAATAAAACCTAATATTTCTTTTCAGCTACTTATTTACTTCTCTCCTAATGGGTATAAATTCACTGAATCCCTGCCTGAACCCAGTGCATGTGTTTCTTTGTAACACACTAAAATGACCATCCCTAATATTTTCCTAAGGCTGTTAATGCTAATAGATGTGGACTTTACCTTATTTTCTTCCACGGTCAAGTATGTTTCCATTTGTGCCAGACAGCTGCATCTTTATATGGCTCAGTTGTTTCCAAGTCCTAAGTGGAAAACGAATAATAATAATGATGATAAAAGTGTCAGTTTTAATCAATATCCTCAGATATTATGGGAATTGAGTTTTACCTCGCTGCTAACATATTAGGTAGTTTCTGCTTTATCTTTTGCTGCAGGATTGATTTGCCACTATTCAGTTGGCTTGGCCGTTGTCATGCAAATTGTGGCATTTCTCCCCCATTGACTGCACAAACCGAGATTAGACTTGAAAATCGAGTCTCACTGACCAGCTGCTGCGTTATTTTTCATGTGATTTCTCCTTCCTTCCCTTAGCAATCCCCCTCCCTTGTTTCCACCTTCTCTGCTGGCAAGGCACTGATAATGCCGTCTCCTGGGGGTGGGCTGGGAATCGGCTGCCTGCAGCTGGGACTGAAGCCCGGGAGCAAGCTTGGGATGTGCTGCTCTTTTTAAGTAGCTCTTGCTTGTGGCCGTCTGAAGTTTGAGGGCGGGGAGAGGAGAAATGATCAATTGTTCTTTGTATTGCTGGGGATGTAGGCTAGGTGATGAGTAGTGGGGTTGATTTTGTCTGTGTCCATGGATGTAGACTGAGGGCGTGGGGAAGAGCATGCTGTCTTCTCTGTATGACCTGGCCTGCCAAGCAGATCACATTAAATCAGGTATAAGTTGAAGCTGTGGCTGCCCCATCCCTGGAAGTGTTCAAGGCCAGGTTGGACAGGGCTTGGAGCAACCTGGTCTAGTGGAA
>WYDI02029114.1:0-61643 GCA_009867235.2 Psittacus erithacus | reverse complement strand
CGCCCCCTCCCCTCGGGTCAAGCCCCGCCCCTGCACTCCCATTGGACAGCTGCCCCTCGCGCTCCTGGATGTTGACAGCGCCACCGCTTGCTATTGGCTGGCGCGCCTATCACTCATCAGGGAAAGGGGCGGGGTAATGGAGGTGGCCTCGCCGGCGCTGGGACGCGTCCAAGTGCAGAGACGCGGCGGCCTCCGCCCCCGGCAGCTGCCCCTCGGGGCTCGCTCGGTTCCTACCCGCATCGCTGGGAGCTCGCGGGGAGGCGTCCGCGGCGGCCCCAGAGCGGCCTCCTCCGGTGACCGTCAGGCGACAAACAGGCGCGGCCCGCCGCCGGCCCTCCCGCCGATTGGCGGCCGCGTTTCGAACGCGCTGGGGCACAGTGCGCCCCGGGCAGAGCGCGGCTCGCTGATTGGCCGCCTTGACGGCGCGCTGGGCCGCGCCTCCCGCGCTGATTGGCTACGTGGAAAAGGACGCGCGGCTCCGCGAGGGGATTGGCCAGTGTGGCTGCGCGCCGCGCGGGCTCCCGGGATCTGATTGGTAGCCCGCCCCTTGCGCAGCCGAGCGTCGATCAGCCCTGCGCTGCGCAAGCGCGGGGGGCTCCGGCGGTGCGCGGAGCCGCAGCGGGTGCGGTACGCGTGCGCCGCGGGCCGCGCCTGCGCTGTGCGGGCGGAGGCGCGCAGTGTGGCCCGCAGGTAGGCGGCGGCGGCGGGGCCGCGGTGGCGCGTCCCGGGCTGCGGGAATCCCCCGGCGCAGCTCGAGGCGTTCCGCGGCCCGGTTCGTAGCTCCGGGGGGCGGCAGCGCCGCAGTGACCGTGAAGCCGTAGGTCCCGGCGGCCGCCGTTCCACCTCGTTGCCGGCTCTGCTGACACCGTGCGGCTCGCTCTGTTACCGGGACCGGCTGTGTGTGCGGGGTTCTCAGTACAGTGGCGTTGAAAGGCGGTTTAATCGGCTGTATAAAGCATCGTCCTCCGCGGCCTTGCCAGTGACACCGGGAACAAGCGCTCATGTATCCGTGTTCAAAAAGTGGGGTGTAGATCTTAACGCGGGATCCTCCTGGTAAACTCTGCTCCCCATTTCTGTTTCAGGTGTTGTTGCGGAGAAACTGTCCTCGTTTCTGTATGAACGTGCCAAGTTTATTTCACTTTGCATCCTTGCTGAGGGAAGTCCGAGCGCCAGGCTGGAGACCATGGATTCTGGGGAAGAAGCATTTCTCTCTACCCAGAGCACCCTTACTTCAGGCAGCAAGGAAGAAAAACTCTCTCAATCTCCTTGGACTAACGGAGGCAGAATTAGAAGAACAGTTTGTGAGAGGCGATGGCCCAGGAGGCCAAGCCACAAATAAGACAAACAACTGTGTTGTCCTGAAGCATGTTCCGTCTGGGATTGTAGTGAAGGTAATTGGTTTATTCCGTTAAGTCACGAATTGGCATCATGTCTTCCAGGTCGTCTTTAATATTAACGCATCATCACAGTGCAAATGTCAGGGAGGAAAAGTTTGTATGTAAAGAATCTGAGCCAGAAGCAAGTTTTGGCTGTCAGAAATACACTCTTTTGTTGTAGCTGCCCTTTGGTGGCAGCTCTCACATTCCTGGCCCTCTTGTGAGTTAGAATGTCCTTAACAAGGTGATCAGATTTGCTTTGCAGATTCTTTTTAAGCATTCCTCTTGCCTACTTCTTGTGGATTAATACTTTGAAATTAATCTTTGCTTCCTTATCATAAGGAGGAGACATTAAGTTAAATTCAGAAACAGCTCTCCAAGGTAAAATAGGAGCATTGAAGATTAATGCAAAAGCCAGTCTGATGAGTTACAGTAGCAAAAGAGGAGTTTCTTTACAGTAATGGCAGGAATGCACAGACTGAAAGGGAAAGCAGAAGAATAAAGAGATTATAAAGTTCCAGTAAAAATATTCTATTGTGTTTCTTCAGTGTCATCAAACAAGATCACTGGAGAAGAACCGGAAGATAGCCAGAGAAATCCTGCAGGAAAAAGTTGACCTTTTCTATAAAGGTGAAGAAAGTGATGTTTTTAAAGAGAAGAAAGCATTGGAGAGGAAAAAGCAAGAGAAAAAAAGAAGAGCAAGGGAACACCTAGAAAGGAAAAAGCTTTTTAAAGAGATGCAACAACTGGATAAGAAATGAACGTGTGAAATACAGACTTGCCTGAGTAGGGTAAGGGGAACGTTTGTCATTATACCTAAACCCAGGTTTCAAACTAACGGATGAAGTTAGTTTGATGTAGTGCTCCCTAAGTACTGCTGAAAGACCAAGTAGTGACCTTCCATTACTGTAAAACTGAGGTGATAAAAGCAGTTGTGTTTCTGCTTCTGCCCACCACCATCTCATTAATCACATTTAGCAGTCGGTGTTCTTGCCAAGTTCAGAAGATGCTAAAGTAATCCTTGTTAAAAAGGAACTATAAACCTTCCACCACTGGTAATGGAGACCAAAAAGTGCAATAGATTTCCTTCTGCCTGGATGACACCTTATGATGCTTCGTAGGAGTTCAAATACTTGGGGAGAACAAGCCTAAAACCAACACTCCCTCCTGCAAGTGAGTTGTGTTCTTCCAGTTCAAAGGTAAAATTGGGTTATTACAGCTAAAGAATACTTCCTGCAAGCTGCTTCCCAAGGCAATGGAATCCAGTTCATCCAAGCTGTGAAGTAATTAACTTGGCCTCTTAATATACTGTATTTTCTGCAAGTATCCGTAGCTCTATGTGTTAGATAGCCCAGACAGCCCAACTTCCTTAGGATTTAGATTGCGTAACAGTGAATTACCGTCATTTATTACATTAAGCTCAGGCATTTGGGTATCTTCCCTCATTTCAGGCAGTTTGCAGTGTTCTGCAAATACAGCTGCATGTCCTTTGTTACTGTGCCTCTGAAGGCACTAGTGAGGAATACTTTCCCATTTTGATCCCATTCACAACTCTAATTGCTTAACCAGAACTTCCCTTTCATTTCTGAACAGCACCTCACTAGTTGTCACCAAGTTTTGGCCTTCAGCATTGAAGGAGACAGTTTTAGGAAGCAAGGCCACAGTATGTGTTTTGAAAGAAGTGGAGACTACTGGCAACTGTAACCACCTTCCACCTGCATCCGACTGTGCCAGGGATGGAAACTCACCAGCAATTCAGGGCTGCTCCCTAATTCCCTTCTCTGCTGCTGAACCTGAGCCTCCTGCATGGAAGTTGCATTTTTAGCTGTTGGGAGTTCTTGTTCATGGGGTATGAATCCAATTAAAGTGACTGTACAGAGTTTTAATACAAACTGTTAATGAAAATAAGCTTTATTACGTCAAGTAATAAATACATACAAAGATGCAAATAACAGTTTTAGTAATTTATCCAGAATTTTCTTTTTCTTCTCTTTTTTTTTTTGGCAAACGTTAAACTGAAATCTCCAGCCTTAATGTAGAAATTAGCTTTCCAGGACCTTGTTATTATTTAATAGGTTTCCCTATTTTCCATATAACTCATGCACTTTAAATGGACTTCAAAGCACTAACAGTCATGCAAAGTTTATGCAAAACAAACAAAAAAGGGAAAATAAGAGAAGGGGAAGGTTATTTCAAAGCAGGGTCTATGCTGTATGACAAAGTGTGACTTAGCAGACTACAGGGGACAGCATGCTATTCTGCATTCATTAAACAAAATCCTCAGAGCTCATGTCAAACTGTGGAAGATTGACAGTTTGGGGTTAAGTGAATACAGTCAAAGGAAAAAACCAAAAACCAGAATGAGACTGTGGCTGGATAAGAAGAGAACTGAAATAGAGCCTGGGAGAGAAAGCGCATTCCTCTGCATGCAGTTCAGTTTTCATGTTTTAGAAACATTTTGTAGGGAGTTTTAATGTCTTTACAAAATGCAAACCCTCAGGAAGTTGAAAAATCCTTGTTTTCTCATTCTTAACTATACATTTTCGTAAGGGTGAAACAAGAAAGGCAAAACATTCAAAATAAAGGAATTTGTCTGAATGTTTCAAGAGTCAAAAGGAATAAGTGTTACTTTTTCTTCATTCAGAGATGGAATGAGTGGGCTAGGATCTTGCGTTTCGTTCCGTCTCAGCCAAGCATTCCCGAACTAATCCTCTGGCATGGATAATGCCTGCAAAAGAATTGGACACATTTTCAATCATCTCATTCTGGTCACACTTGCGGTGACACTGCAGAGAAAGGTTGAGGTATTTCTGTCCTAGGTTGCCAAGGCTACCACAGAAGAGGGGGAGACCCCTCACTTCCCAAACATCAGCTGCTGCTTTCCCAAACTGCCATTATAAATGGAAAAGGGGCTAAACCAGGAGTGAAAGCATGGTAAGATCTGCAGGTCTGCAGTGACAGGTATATCCTAATGCACAGAGCAGGCCTGTTGAAAAATCAGACATAACAGAAAGGGGGTGGGGGAGAAAACCATCCTGCCTACCTGTTGAGTTATTTTGCTACAGTGGAGTGAAAAGTAAATACAAAGTTACCCGGGGAGTCATTTTAGCAAGCTCTGAGTCTTAATACCTTGGGACAGTTCTCTGAGAGGATGCACCTAATCCAAGCCCTCGTAATACTGCTTAAACACAAGTTGTGTCTCTTGTAAGAAAGACTTTTTATGGTGTGTGCAAAAAGTTCGCTGCTAACACTGGCTCAGCTCCCAGTGTAAGTCATCACCACTTCACATGCTGCCACATCTACTCTCATCTGATAGACATAATGTGGAATTTTTCACTACAGGGACTGTTGCCTTCAGTTCCAGCAATCTGGACCTCCATTCTTAATCCTGGAACTAAATCTAGATTCATGTTCACAGAGCTGCTGAAAGAACAGAGCCTGAGATGGGTTTTAGAGATGAGAGACAAGACAGGTTTTTCTGCTACAAACGAGGTTATTTTTTACTGACAGGACAAGACAGAAGTGATTTCTCTGCTCAGTCATGTTCCTTAACAAGGTGGAGAAAGGACAATAACATGAGAGATGAAGTTTAAACTCTATTTAAAGATAATGGATTCTGTTTCTAGAAGGCTGCTATTCCATATCACAGCAACAGCCTTTACATCCAAGGAGTACTGACTTGGGACTTGACAGGCACAAGGCTTTGCAGAGGGTTAAATTGACACAGACAAGCAAAGCTGCATCCTGCAGCTGTAGGATGCAGAATTCATGCATCAGACCTGGATCTGGTGGCAGGATGCCTGGTTTATGCAGCAGATCTATCCTGAATGATGAGGAACAGTGGGGAATTTGGCCAGTTTTAGAGGTCAGTAGTCTCTGTGCTTAGAAGCAGGTGGAGCTGGGGACGTGGCCAGGGAGGCTGCAGTCACATGGGTTACCCTCAGTCACTTTTGCTCTCACACTTGCACATGCTCCTTCAAGCATCAGGCTCTCAAAATGGAAAGAAAGGTATGTCTGTGACCAAAAGATGGCAGCAAAAAGTATGTATTTGGGATTCTTTGCAACACTGGCAAGTGACAGTGTCAGCACTGAATCTGAAACCCACCTTATGCAGCAAACTGAATACTCACTATGAGCAGCAGCAAAACAACTTCTCCGGACCAAACTGAGGATGTCTGCATCTCCCGATCCCTCTCAGGTTGTCCCCATTAGCCTACTGCCATTCATGATCTATTAATACTGACTCAGGCAATGCAATAAAGAGACTCAAGCAACATTGATTTTAGCTGGCCCAGATTCCACTTACCACTCATCAGCAGACTTTATTGCATCCTTTCCCAGAACAGCTACTAGTCATTTTATTGCATGTCATGGCAGATATATTACTCTCCCATAATGGTTGAGCCTTAAATAAAGCTTTGTAGTCTTTGGGTAAATGAAAGGGGGATTTTGCAAGGTGGTGAAGTTAGTCTGCTACAGTAACATTCCCATTCTGGGTTGAAAGCATAAGCCAAACTTAGCACAAGGACCAAGGAAACACTAATTACATTATGCTGGCAAAAGACAGGACTGCCAGCACAACTGTTGTCTATGGCCTTTCAGGGTAATTTCAGGAGCTGGGGCAATGGAATGTCCCACTGCTCCTTCAGAAATATCCCTCTCACGTCCCCTGCAGAGGACAATGTCAAGCTGATGTCAGCAGTGGGGCATGCAGGGGTTTCTTTTACACTGCAAGGAAAGGGCATTTATTACCCCTTTTAGCTGACAAAGCAAAGCTGGAAAGACCTATCAGCCAGGCCTAAAAGCATCTATGTCCCTCCCTGGTGGGCTCTTAATGACATCCATTGAAAACAGGTAACAGTGGAGGAACAAATGCGTATGTTTGACATCTCAGTCTGCACAAGCTTCCCTGACAACCTTTTATTCCCTTCTTGTAGCTCTCCATCAGCCTTGGTGTGAAAATGCACTTTAGTAAAGACTCCTGGGTCAAGTAGATGGGTGATGTACATGAGGAGAAGTAAGCAATGCTTGGCCATGTATTCTGGAGACCAGAAAGGGAGAATTGAAGGGGCAAGTCAGTCACCAGCAACCTGAAAGAACGTATCCATTAGACACCTTATGGGTCTAAAAGGTGGTCTGAAATACTAACTGAAACTCCCTTTGTGCACATGAAAGCCATTTTGTCACTGGTTTATCTATCAAATTCAGCACAAGTAGAGTATCCCAAGGTTTCAGTTGCTCACTAATACACCCAGTTTAATGATGAGCTCGAAACAGCTGTCTCCTTTCAAAGGAACCAGCTGTCACAAAGCTGTACAGAAGCAGTCAGTGCTCCAACTGTATGGGACATGATTCTTTTCAAATAGATTTAAACATTACCTCTTTTTAGCCTCTCCATCGCACTTTTACTCCCAGCGTACGTGGGTCTAATCTCTTTTCCTAGTTCTTCTATGATAGCTAGAAGCTCTGCATATTTGCTTTGTGGCACTTGGCTACTGCTGGTCCCCTGTAGTTGAAAGCAGATTAATCTCAATCAAATACTGCTACAAACAGAGCAATTACAACAAACAGCAACTGGGAACACAGGGAGAAACAGACCTTGAAGCCACTTCTTAGGACATTAAAATTTCAGGTTTATTATAGAAACATCATTTGCTTTTTGTGGTTGCCACTACAGCTGGACACACCACTATGCGCCCTTCAAAAATCAGGATCAAATGGGAGCACGCAGCTGCGAGAAAGGGACCTTGGGTGAAACCAGAGCTAAAACAGAACTAAAAGAACTGCAAGCTGGGAATTGCTTATTTATCTCTGGTTTTGCTTCTTCAGTATTTAGGTGTACATTTTATGTGGAAGGCAGGAGGGTAAGAAGCAGAAAAGGCAAAACTGCCTGCACCATAAGGGAAATCCTATGAAGTCAAGAACATCTAATGGAAAGTTTACAGCTGGAGTCCTGGAGCAGCCCACAGGACTGTGCGTGACACACACGTTATGGGACTAAGTTTTAGCGTACAAATTTACTGAAAAGAAACGCTACAGAAGCAGTCATTTTTTAACAAATAAAATACGTTAAGAGCTCTTGTATCGCAACATAACTGAAGACATGTTTCACAGTGACTCAGATGGGATGGGACGAACAGTTAATTAGTAACCAATCTCACTCAGCACTCTGCTTAGTCAAATTTGATCCCAAGACATGTGTGATGAATCAGTGTGCCATTTGGGTTTGATTTCAGATCTTGGTGGGAGGGAGGAACACCTCAGATTACAGGCCCCAATCCAGGCTAGTATGCAGGGCCAGTGATCCGATTAAAGAGAAACAACAAGCAGAGATGTACCTGTATCCCTTGTGTGTAGCCTAGAGATGGGGGTCCATAGTCATTTATAAGCTGTCTGTATTGCGCGGATGTTGCCATACTTGTGGAGGGAGAGTGAATGCTCCCAGCTGGGGAGAGAAAAGAGGAAAAAACACCCTGTTATTATCTAAAGATTAATTAGTCTGTTACATTGGGACACATTTTAACCACTTTTTGCTAAAGCTGTGACCTCTCACCTCTGTCTGAGCTCACTAATGACATTTCACAGGCATGGTATTTGCTAGGAAGAGAGCAGTTAAATTAATGCTTCTCTCATGTTTGCTGTACATTTGGAAACAGCACAGCCTGCAACATTATCAGTGCAAATTGTTTGCCTAAAAGTGAAACAGAGTGTAGCATGACAGGTTGTTCTGCCTAGACAAACTGTAAATATTAAGGAGCCCTATTTTTGCAGATATACATTCCACACAGATGAGTCTCATGTACTGTGCTATTTTTACTTTTTCAGTGTGAGTTATCTGAAAGTAATTTTGCAACTCAAAGTGTCATCACATGGTCAATGCAAGTTACCCTCAGTACTATTTTCAGCCAATGCCAAAACTATTCATAGGGAACAGTTAGTTGAGGTATATCAGATCTGCTGCTCATTGTGTGACACTGGAGGCGAGGACTGCTACCTTCATTCCTCTTTGTGTGATATCATTTTTAGCCAGACAAATTGTGCTGTGTAAGAAAACCAATGGGAAAATAACATCACCTTGGGTTATGGTTACTTTTTCTGAAGTTATAAAGGATTCTATTTGGATCTACAGGGTTTTGAGTCAGCTAGGACTTCCAAAAACAGACTCTATTGCAACCATTGATGAACTGCTCCAGAAATGAACCATCACAACACTTCTTCCCCCTCACGCCACAACACTAAGTACTGGGGGCTGAAAAACAACCTTCAGATTTTTCTTAGGGGGCTTAAATATGCTGCCCATTTCCCATCAGTGCTGGGGGACCTCCTGGCCATGGACTGTACCTCAGGGTACTAAGGGCATGTTACGCCATTCAACTTGTCTGCTCTTACAGCCAGAGTGCCCCTGCATCTACTGATGCTGCTGTCTTTGCCTGTAGGCACAGACACAGACTGCCTGCTGTCTGGAAAAATCTTCCCCCTTACAAACTCCTTTGCTGAAAATTCCCAACTGTCTTTCCTATGAGGAACAGAACTCATTTACCAGCCTTCATTTAAAACTAAATTAAACCAATGCTAAAAGTCACTGGGGCTTAGAACTATGTAAATCTCTAAGCTTTGTTTCAAAGTTGCAAGTGATTTCATTCCTGTTTTCCCCTGCTGCAAAAAGGGTGAGCCAGCAGTTACACTGTATAAAACAAGGCTGAACACAGGGGAAGAGACTCTTTCCACTTCAGAACTGATCACTGGGTATCACTGTGGCGGTTGTCTCCATTACAAGAAGAGAGCATGTTCTTAATTTTCACTAGTTAACAGGATGTGAAATCCTAAGAAAAGCAAACTGAGCTGGTCACTAGGTCACCTTGAAAAGGCAAGATTTCTCTTTGTCTTTAGCTAAGCTGCTAAACCTTACGGCATTACAATCTGCATTTCTGGCCAGGTTTCCCACAGAGCCCATTGTCACATTTTGCTAAAGCACAGCAAAACCCAAAAAAACTTAGCAACACACCCCTAGAGTATGGCACTGGGAAGAACACAGGTAGTTCTCCATTATGTTCTTCACATTGTCACCTCAAAATAGTAAGATTTCTGTATGTAAACTCAGTATTTCAAGTCCAGATGACTGAGTTTCAACAGTTATCAAACATGACACAACAGCAAACTGCATCTTTCCTCCAAGGACTTCAAAATGCTTCAAAACCATTAATGAGCCCCTTGTGCTGCAAGGTAAGAAGCTTTAATTACCTCAATTAAGCAGAGAAAGACTAAAGTGATTTTTCCTCTTGTACAACAAAACAAAAGGGCCATCCTGCAAAGACTTGTTCCTGAACTGCTGCTGCAAGCAGCCACATAGAAGACCTGGGAACTCCAAAGTGGTTCAGAATTTAGGCCAGGACTCTGATGACCAGGCTCAGGAATCCTGCCCCACCCACTGAGCAAACCTCAGCTGCAGCAAACCAACAACCTAGCACCACTGTGTTGGTCAATGACAATATTATTACAGACAGTTCAGTGATTGTTTCACATTATGTTGATTTAAGCAATTTCCCATGCTGGGTCTGGTCAAAATAACACAGCAGGGTATGTCCAGGTAAGGAAGAAACCCTATTAGAAGGCAAAATAATGAATCTAAGTGCTGACCGAAAAAGTTCCACAGGTGTGGAAGCCAACAACACACGCCTTTGAGGTGGACAGTAAGTAGTAGCTGGAAGCTTGAATCCAGCAGTGACTCAGTCAACACCGAATGACAAAACCAAACAAGAACTTTCAGGAGGCAACCACGAGCAAGAACCTGCTGCTAGAGCACTGCTGCTGATGTGAATTAGCAGTGAGATGGGTAGAGTTCATCCCTTCAGCAGCCAGGGGTGCTGTATTGTCTACTGTACCCGCCACATATGCAGAGCTGTGCTGCAGACACTAGAGGCCATCGCTGAGTACGGCATGCCCTGCCAAATGACAGATCGTGGTAACCATGGTGAGTTTACCCGTTTCTTTGCAGTCTGCATCAAAAATGTAATAAGACATAATGCCATGCGCCGACCACTTTATCAGCAGCAGCAGGCCCTGAGAACAAAGAAAAGGATTTGACTTGGCCGTGGTACCAGCTTCCATACACCCATGTCAGAAGTTGTGCCAGTCAAACTCAGCTGGGAGGGGGAAAAAACCAAAAAATCCTTGATTTCACCTCAATTTAAGATGATGCAATCATGAAAAGGAAATTAATTGTGAGGGTATGAGTATCTCAGAGGGTAATGAACCTTGAGCTTTGTGACCTGTCACTTTCTCTGTTAATACAACTGAGAAGCCCTGGGTTTTGGCTGACTATTACTCAATTAACCCAAAATCCAGCTGCATGTCTGAGCACCCTGTATAGCTCAGATTCAAAATCACAAAATAAAGATCGCCAGCTATTGCTATTATAGTGAGCAAGAAAAATTAGGCCAGGAAGTCTCACAGTCAATACCCAGTCAAAAAGCAGTGTGATGATTAGGTATTCACTAGAGAGAAAAAAAGGAGGGGGGAGCTAAACTGAGGCTCTCTCACAGTGAAATGACAATGGAGACAAGACAGTTAAGAACTGACAGAATTGAAAAGGGAGTGTGCTTGGTACCGAATTTAAGAGACGTCCGGTATCACGTCCCAGATTGTCTTAGTGCTTGCTGCTGTTTAAAACCTCAATTAATATACACACTTTCCTCACTCCACTTTCCTAATTAAATGTACACAAACCCTTTTCTATACCCGTTTATTCTTGTGCCAACAATGTCTTTCATTTCTGCATTCAAACAGAAGACTGTCAGAAGCATTTTCCCCCCACAAAAATACAGTTATTTTCTTGTTAATCAATATTAATCCGTATTAATTGGGTGGGAGGGTGTAACAATACAGAAAACAGAAATGAGATTTCTGTGTCAAAATCTCTCCTTCCAGCAGTCTCTCTGAGCCCAAATTAACACCCTGGGAGACAAAGGATCTCACATCAATCTTTGTTTGCCCTAACTCCCACTGACCAGGAATCTTCTCATCAATTTCTGGTAGGTTTGTAGGGATCCCTTCAGGTCCTATGCTACTGTCTCCAAGCCCGAGCAATGAAACCAGTTTACTGATCTAAGTTTTAATTCTTATTTTTCTTGCTGCTGCTTCCAGTAAAGGTACCTGAGAAGGCAGCTTACTGTGCACCCTACAAGGAAGCAGTGGGAGCAGAACACCAGGGCACACTCACCCGATCCACTCCCCGCAGATCCCATGGCTTCTACACAGCTCAAATGCCCCCATCTCTCTCACAAACAGCAAAGTAAAATCAGGAATAGTTACTTAACTCATCAAGTTACTCACATAGAACTGACTTAGACAAGCCAAGCGCCAACCCCAGTGTATATGTGTTTCCCTATACCCTGTACTGTCTAAAGTCCTGTAAAACTGTGTAAGTAAACTCCTGCCATTTTACAAACTCTACCTACACATGAACATGACAGCATGTAAGAGACACCTACAGCCTGGAGTTTACCCAAGGTACACCGTGTAGTCTGTAGAATCCCACAGCTTGTTTCACAAAGTCTACCTTGTTTCACAGTCTCTTCACTCTGGGGTAACCTGCAACATAAACCTTTTGCCATTTAGATGGCTAGCAGTCACCATCTCTTTACATGGAGCCCAGTGCTCCTACTGCCTCTGACACACAACAAGAGGACATTCCTCATCTGCTTCAGATGATGGCACCTTGATTCCTGACACTGTATTGTACAAGACAATCAGGCTGGAATATTTTAACTGAGAGGATATAAATTTCTGTCCTAAACCAGACAACTCTGCAAGAGAACACCTGAGAAGCTGCTCTGCCAACACACATTACAAGGGATCTTCAAGCACAAGGGGAGAGGTAACATCTTCAACCAGCACAGCCATTTCAGCAGTGAGTATCTGAACACAGCCTGAATCACAGCTGCACTGTTTTGGCTGACTACAAGAATATTTGATTACTTAGCCCTCTATGCACTTGGGTTTAAGTTCAACAAGAACTCCTTGCCATCCACAGGATACCACATGCATGTCTACACAAGCAGATCTACTGCACAGCCAAGCCACACACTACAGGAGCTGCCAACCCAGAGTGAAAACAGAAAGCCCCCTTTTCCCCCAACCTTCCAATAAATGTTTTAATTTAAAATAACAGACCCTGTTCTCATTTCACAAAACATTCCTTATAGCAGCGCCTGTGAAAGTTCTATTTTCCCCTTAAACAGCCCTTGTGGTAGAAACAGACCTTTCTTTGAATAAAACTATTTCCTTTTAAAAAAGTCCAGTGCACGCACACATAAATATGTTCTTAAGAACTAGGACATTCTTTATCTTAACAGCCAGAGGCCTTGCTCTTTTGATCCATCACACTCTGGACTTTTCCTCTAGTATTCTCATGCTTTTTTATCTTTCCATGTGGGTAACGGTCATTTCTTATGTCTCCTCTTCCTACCGCCCCTGCCTTTTTTTTTAATCAGAAAACCAGAACACAGTCACATCCCCTTCTTTTCTAGCTTAAGACACAGGACCAGCAAGTTATTTGGCACAAGGAAAGGATCCAAAGATGAAAGCATTTGGTATGTGTACACCACACACAGTTGGGGTGCAGGGAGGTATGACTTCAGATTAGCCTGGTCCTCCAGACCAAGTGTCCATAGCATGGCTATGGTTCAAAGCCATCCAACCTTTCATTTGGACCCTTGTGTTCTCATTAAAAGGGATGGAGCATCAACGCTGCACAACCAGAAAGCAGCTCCTGGTTTACTTTCATCCAAAAGAAACAAAGCTAGCATGAACCAAAACCACTCTGCAACTCAACCACCATGTGATGGGTGGGGACAATGAGAAGACTTGCTGGCTGTGAAAACCATCCCTTCGCTCTAAAGCTAAACACTCAGGTAGACAAAGCCAAGAATGCCGGTTTTCTAAATGTACAAACAAGTCCACCTGAAAATTGCCAATTCTGAAACACTCCCAATGTGCTTTTTTTTTTCTAACTTCACATGGTCTTCAGGAGATCAGGGAAGCAACAAATTTCAGTTTGAATTGGAGGTGGGGGGAGTATATTTCCTAGAAACTATCTTCTCTGCTAAGGCATGAACACTTTGCTCTCTCCTCTGCCTACAAACGGTACTCTTTCCAGTACTCCCACTCCAAAAACAACTTCTCAACATGGACAACAACATCAAACACAAGCTGTCTCTGCAAAGGGCGATGAGCAAGCCATTTGCTCATGCAAGTCTGCACTGCAGTCTTAATCACACAGGGAATGGCCTAGTGTGGTGGGTGTCATTTCTCAGGACTGAATGAAATGGGTCTCTCCAGTGGCAAGCTACAGCCCCAGTCAGGAAAACTATCTTCTTTTCACCTCTCCCTTAGAATTTACACTTTTCACCAGGAAACCTGTGGTTGCTGGAGGTGTCCCAGGCGCTCACCAGCCCTCCTGGGCCCCACTAAGCAGCATCTGCTATACAGGTCACCACCTACTTATGCAATGACAAGATGCAGCTCCTTCCCCTGTCAGAGTCTGCTGGAATTTGTATTTTCCAGATCCTACATACAACAGGTTCTAAGCTTTGCTACAGGAACAGGATTTTGTCTTGAAACCTGACATTTCTGCAAGACTTAGAAGGAAACTAAAGGAAAATCCCAAGCTGTTTCTGCTGGTTTCTGTATCTTAAAACCACTTTTCTCTCACCTGTGCGTACTCTGACCAAAACAGGAATACTGGTGAATATCCACAGAGCTAGAAACACATGGAAATGAGGAGACAAACTACAAACCGTTCACAGCTGGTGTAAACCTCTCTGGTTCCACTTAAGTCAATGGAGACAATGATCTACACCTCAGCACAGCAGCTGGCCCTCTTACAGAGAAATAGTTAAACTGTATGAAACACAAGACAGATGAGGAGGCAACAGTACTTGCAGGATTCAGTAAGATAAGCAAAAGAATACACACAAATCAAAATGTGGCTGTTAGAAAGGGTAACAGAGGTTCCCCTGAGACACCGCAGGGTCAGGTGAGGCTGGGAAGGTAGAGCCACAGCATGACAGGTCATATCACAGAATCACTGCAGGGTTAGGGTTGGAAAGGATATTCAAGCTTATATAGTTCCAACAACCAGCCACAGGCAGAGACATCTTCCACTCAACCAGGTTGCTTCAAGCCCTCTCCAGCCTGGCCTTGAACACTGCCAGGGATGGGGCAGCCACAGCTTCTCTGGGCACCCTGCGCCAGCATTTCAGCACCCTCACAGGGAAGAACTTCTGCCTAAGATCTAAATCTGCTCTCTCCAGTTTAAAGCCATCATCCTAATAGAGGTAATGTTAGGTCCCTAAGAGAGCACCTTTTTACTGCTCAAAGAAGGTGCTTGCGCAGGACATCAAACAGGACTCCCCAAGAAGACAGAGTCTGGAACTGACATCCTGGGATGCTACGCACAGGGACCCAATTCCCAGAGCACAGGCCCTCCATAAGGTGACTGATAATTTGGACAAAACTGTAAGCCAGGCTGCAGACACCCTGTGCCAAGTGTCAGCCCTTCCCTGGGCAATGGGAAAGAGAAATAGGCACCAAATTCTGCTGCGACAATACATTCTCCTTCCCTCTCCCTGGTGTGAGGCAGAGGAGTCAGCACCCGGATGCTTCCAGCATCCTGAGTCACTTGCAGAGCAGCTGCATTTTCCTCACCCGCAGTCATCCTCAGAGCTGCCGACAACCCACAGAGGCTTCCTCCCTTACTTCCTCCCCCCAGACAGCTCCTCTCCCTCTGGACTTCAGTCCAGGTTTCTGAGCCCCCAGACACACTCCCACACAAGAACAGAGAGCAGCTACCCATCAACTACAACTGCTACACTGACTACAACTGATCCACTTACTGACCACAGTTTAAACATGATTTTGCAGAGTGGCCACTCTCAGCCTAAAGTTGAAAAGAGTTGGCTCTGCAGCAAGGATGCAGCTCCCGGAGCTGAGTCGACACTGCCTTTCCAAATTCTCCTGCACCACAAGCCCTGCACTGCAGGGAAGCAGCGTTACCTCCCAGAGGAAAATCCCTGTAAGATCCACAGCTGCCCAGAGCCCTCCTTCGGCCGAGACCAAAATATTCAGCATTCATACAGAGAGGTTTCTGCAGGGCTGATTTCAGGCCAAAAGGGACAGATTTCCTGTTTTTCCTCTCCTCTGCAGGACGGGGCGGGGGGGCACCTTCACCCCAGGTTTGGAAGCAAACCTAGGATTCATCCTCATAGCTGGGAGGGCATTTAATTTAAGCACAATAGAGAAGCAATCTCCTTCAACTCAGAATTAAGCTCCAGAAAGGAGGGGGCCATTTGCAGTCATATCACTCTGAATGCGATATGTGCAACTGCAAGGACTGCTTTGTCTAACTCCCTTGGCCTTAGGCCACGGTGCTGGCAATACCACCAGCTAGAGGAAGAGCTGGTGCATGAGGATAATGGCAGAAGACAGGGAGGGAAGAGAGAGCCCATTTTGGATTCAGAGGAGGACGTTCTTTCATTGAAAAGATTCTGGGGGTGTTGAGGATGATCCGAACTCAGAAGAGAGGACAACTTAGACAGGAATAGTTCCAGCATGACAGCAAACTGCTGCTAACTTGCCATTATGAGGAGGGGAAAAAAAAATGGGAAGGAGAAAGGGGGGGGAAAGATAAAACTGCATGAAAGAATCTAAAGCGCTGATCGCAGCCGGAGCATTTGAAAGCATACAGACACGCCAGCGAGAGGGCTCGAGACAGAAACTTCACTGCTCAGCTCGCATTGTGAGCGGCATGTCTGAGCCGGGATTCTGCAGCCCTCGCTCGAGAAGCAGCCAGACCCGGATCCCCCCGATAGCACGACCTAATCCCCACCCCTCACCCACCACCGCAAAATACCACCTTTGTTTTCCCTGCAATTTTACGGCCGCTCCGGAGAGCAAGGCACAGGTTCTCGTGGGAGCCGGCAGCAGAACGCTTTGCCTTGCTGGGCTTTGTTTTGTTTCTCCTTTTCCTCCGGTGACACTTCTGCTTTTTGTCAGAAATCCTTAGCACATCCCCTGCTTCCTGAACCCTTTCGCAGAGCAGCGCCCGGGCCCGCGGCACTCCCCACACATAACCCAGGCACAGCGAGCCTTTGCATGCTCGCAGCCCCACCGAGCTCAGCGCCACGCAGGATCACGGCGTCTGAGGCACAGGGACCTCGGTTCATCCACCAGCTGGCAGCGGCTCCTTGCAGTAAAACAAGATCGCTGCTCTCTCCTGGTAGCTAAAGTAGAGGTGCATCTTGTTGATCCCTTTCACTCATCAATCTCCCAGGGTTCCAACCACAAACGGCACTGTAAAAATCACCCCAGCACACTTCCCTCTCTCCTCAGCCCGACTGCAAAACTTTCTCTTCTCAAAACGAAGAAAAAACAGAAAGAAAAGAAAAAAACCTGCCTGATTCCTGGCTCTGGATGCTCTGATGCCAACCCTGCAGGCTGGGGCTGTGGGGAAGGGAGATGGAAGGGTTATTTTTGAAGTCGGAACCAACTTCTCCATTTTGGTTCTGGCTAATACCAGCCGATGCGCACGGATTAGCGAGATCCCTTCCAAATATCCCACAGCGAAGCCAATTGCTGCTGCGGCTTTGTTCAGGCTGCACCGATTTACACAGAGTCCCCGCCACGGAGACCCAATTGTACAGAAAACACCTCAGCACAAGGAAAAAACACTCGTCTGCTGTTACCTTCGGGAATTAAGGGAAGGGAAAATAAAACGGGGGGGGAACGTAGTAAAAAAAAGTTAATGCCATCAAGGAAACTTTTTAGTGAGAGAAGTTGGAAACACTCCTGTACAGATCCAGAGAAAAGGAGTCATTTTTAAAAGGGCTTTTGTACGAAATAAAGAGGAATTCCTGCACCCCCCCCCTTCCAAAAATCACCAGGGAGCGGAGCGGGCTCGCCCGCCCCGACTGCTCCGCGGAGCCGGGAGACTCTGAGGGGGAAACGGGGACCGAGGGTCCCCTTGAGGCGCTTGCGGGCCGCCCCATCGGCGGCAGACGCGGGGCCGGGGTCCCTGGCGGCCGTTTCGCCTGAGGAGAGCGGCCCGGGGCGGCCCCTCCGCCTGAGGAGAGCGGCTGGGCGGCCGCACGCGTGAGGCGAGGCGAGGCGAGGCACGGCGCGGAGCGAGCGGCACTTGCGGCGTCCCGCCAGCAGCGGTCCTCGCTGAGGCGCCGGCGGAATATTCCTGATCCAGATCAATCAGCTGCCCCGGGGAGCCGAGCATGGAGGAAACCCGGCGGCCGGAGCCCCGGAGCGGCGGCGGTGGCAGCGCGCGGCCGGCTCCGCACCCCCGCGGACTGGCGGCACGGTGCGGGGTAACGGCGCCGGGCGGGCGCTGGTTAATGGCGGCGCGGAGCCGGCGCGGAGCCGCTGCCCCGCCATACCGGACCGGGCAAAAACTCGAGTCCGGGGCTTCTCCCCCTCCCTCTCCCCAGGTGCCGGTGCGGCACCGCGGGGCCCCGCCGCACGTCTCCCAAACTTACCGCCCAGTTACCGGCGCGGACTTACCCGGGTTGAGGGGAGTCCCGGGGATGTGGGCGTTCAAGTTGGGCTTGTAAGACATTCCCAGAGACATGGCCAGCGGGAGGAGGAGAAGCGTCCTGAAATTCAGTGAAGCGTCTCCGTGTCTCCCAGACACTTTGGGTTGTTTACAGCAGTAGCAGCACCGGCAAATATGGCCGTCAGTTATATTGACACCCACAATGCAATATATCATCCATACATCATGAGGAGACGCCGATCCAAAAACTTTGGGGCAGACGAAGCAGCCACCCGCCGCGGCGGCCCGGCGCCCCGCGCACCTCGGCGCGGAGGGGGCGCGGAGGGGGCGCGGCGGCGGGGGGTGCCGCGGCCATCCCCTCACAGACAATGGAGCTCCCCTCAGGGACGCCGCCGTGAGAGGAGCCGGGCGGGGAGGGGAAAGGAGGGGAGGGCGGGCAGGCGGGGAGCCCGGCGGCGGCGGCGGCGGCGGGAGGGGGCTGTTTTAATTAAACTTCGGAAAGTTTTGGCACAACTTCTCATTTATAAACGGCTCTGCCCGCGGCACGGGGGGGGATCGCGGACGGCGGCGCTTGCCAGAGGGGAAGGGCTGACGCGTCCCTCAGGGTGGCCCGAGTGTCGCCGCCTTCCCGCCTTCCCCCTCACCTCAGAGCCGCCGTTCACCTCCGGTTTGTTCCGCGTCTCCCCCCGCGTCGATTTCGATGGAAAATACCTGTTGATAATAGGATAAAACGTTATTTTATTTTATTTAATCCTAGATGCCGCCGAGGAAAAAAATCTGCTTTTTTATTTATTTATTTTTATTTCAAACCACTATTTCTCTCCGCTTGGAGGGTGAAGGTTAATGTAGATCGCAGCTTCGGAGGGATTAAAAAATACAATACGAATCTCGGTAATCGATTCATTTCGTGCTTGCAAGCATCAGTAATCCCCCCTCTTCTTCTTTCCCCCCAAAAAAAACCCGAAAAAATGCAAATTTACAGATTAAATGATGAATCTTTCCAGCCTGCATCTGCCACTTCAGAGCCCGTCCTTTTCAATGCAAAGCGCTGAGGTTTCCTCCTTCTGTCAATTAATCCTCTATAATCGTTAAATTACTCCAGATTGATAACAGTATAACTGCTTGGGACCTGCACAACCCCTTTCGGTGCACAGCTCAGCCCAAGACCCGCAGGATAAGACCCACATACGTGTTATCTCCCCACTGTGAGATGGGTGAGGTACTTGGTAGTTTTATTGCACATGCTAATCGATGTCTGTGCAAGGCAATAAACTGCTCTTAATGCAGTGACAGCAAACACAGGGAGCCTGATCCTGCTCCGTGGGAGTCAGGGGTAAATTCCTTTTAGGCAACACGGCTTTAAGCCCATAGGATCACTGTCATTGGGCTGCTCTGCAGAGGGAGGCAGGTAGCATCTCCATTGCAGACACACGGAGCAATTAGATGGTGTCCTCCGCATAAAGGAGAATTGAAGCAGGGAGGGAGAAGCGAGCCCGCCTTTGACCCCCCCATCTCCTGCCCTAGCAAGTGCACACTGCATGAAGGAAACATCTCAAAACGATGGCTGGTACGGGATGAAATACCTGAGCTTGTTCTGGATTTGTGCTTTCTCTCCAGCCCAAGCGCTATCATGGCAAAGCCCAGTACAACCGATCCATGTCCTGCCTCTTAAGCGAGGGGACCTGAGAGCCGCAGGCATGGAATTACGTGCTCAGTGACAGTATTTTCACACGGGTGCTTCATGTTTTAACTGTCATTCATTTACAAAGAGTCCGGAAGGATTCCACTGCTTAAACCCCCAATTCCAGCGCTGTGCGAGCGAGAACTCTGCTTCCCAAAAGCTTCCTTTCCACGTCTGTAAGTACGTGCTTTCTGCTGATCCCTGGGAGGCCAGTGAAGCCCTGCAGGAGCGGGCCATGCCGCCCTGGGATGGGATTTTCCACTGCCTTGTTTACAGCCACGCCGAGTGAGTGCGCAATGGGAGCGTTCCAAGCTCACGCTGTTTAACACAGCTTTGCACCAACTCCACACAGCCCTGCTCAGAGCAACCCGGTGAAGAACGAGATCCCCCGTGTTCTGCTTGGGTTTTATAACGACAGCTTCAACATACACAGTGCTCCTGGAAGTGGGGGATAAGGAAACCATCCCGTCAAGATGATCCTTTCTTCAGCCCAAGAACCTCAATGGCAACTTCACTGCCTGGCCTCGGGTGCTCTGTAAGCTTCAATGGACTGGACTAGCTGCCTCTTGGGGTGTTTTGTGGGCGCTGGGCTTGGGTAAGAGGTACCTGTGTGTTCTTCCTATCTCTGTGGATTCACTTGAGTTGTTCTGAACCAGGTGCGGCCACAAGAATAAAGCCACCATTGTGCTTGGGCCCTGGACTGTGCTCAGGGGGGTGAGCACAGATTTGAGCTCCCTCGGAGGCACTGCCTGCACTTTGAATGTGTTTTGTGTCACGAGTATGGCTGGCACTGCTGAGAGTTGTGCTCTGCACACGCAAACCCTGCACTGAGTGTAACAGCTACAGCCCCAGAAGCGTGCAGGCTCTGGGCTGTTCAAGCCGCAGGTCCAGGCTCTGCAGACCCATAGCACAGGCTTGTTTACTGGCAACAAAAGCAGCTCTTAATCACCAAGTGGCCAGGTCATAGAGTGGGAAATGCAGCAGAGCCATTTCATCACACGTGAGCCTTCTCCACACTAAGAGATAACTTCAAAATCAATGTGTGTGCTTATGGTTTCCAGCAAGGTCAGTAAGAGGTGCTTGTCTCTTCAGCCACCTGCAAACACAGATGATGTATTTGCCAGGTACAGAACCTCTTCTCGGATGTGTGAGATCTGCCACATCCACCCTGTCCCCATCCTCTTTCCTTTCTGTTCCCTGTCCTTGTTCAACTTCCTCACCTCTGCTCCTCCCAAACCACTGCAAATACTCAGTGTTTCCACAGAGCCTTCCATGCCCTGCTTAGCCAAAGCCCTGATGGATCTCAGAGAGATTTTCCCTTCCCAAAGGTCGGCACAGATGGATGCTGTACTCTGGCAAGGGTATAAGGAATACACATGCAAAGTGTGTTGGAAGGTGGTGCTCTCCCCAGCAGAGCTGGCGGCCTTGGGCCATGCCTTAAGTTAAACTTGTTTGTCCCTTTTTATCTGGAAGTAAAGGAAAATGGCATCAGTGTCTGCAGAGCTGTGTGCAACCCTCCTGGAGAGTGCAGAACCAGCTTGTTCCTTATCATCTCGGATTAAATCAACAGTGAGAAGAATTAAAGGTGGCACAGCGAGACCCAGGGTTTTCTTGGCATCTTTTTGATGTGTAAACCATTACATTTGCGCATTCATTTCAATGTAATTAATTGTTGCCAGGCTTAATGAATTGGCTGACTTGGGGATGTGCTAAATATCCTTTACCCACCACAGGGACTCGTGTAGTAGCAGGGGGAAGTTTGTTCCTTTCTCTAGAGGGAGGTTGTGTTCAAATACCCCACATTTCTAGGGGGCCCAGCATCGTAAGTGCGATAATCAGAGATGCACCTACAAGTTTCTGAGCTCCAGTTTAATCTGCAGGTCTCAGACTGCTCTCTCTTGCTAAAACTGAGAGAGTCTAAAATGGAAGTGAGGAGCCTCTGATAGGCCTGGGCTGAAAATTAACCTTTTTAAGCCCTGAGCGAAGGCAGCTCAGCCTCTCTGAGGAGCACAAGTGGTGAGGGAGGTGCGTGTCAGCTCTGACAAACACCGTTTCAAGAGGTACTTTGCAGAGCTGAGCACCTTTCTCACTGGGATCGTAAGGAGCCAGCACCTCCTCGTGCTTCCTTGCCCGGGCCCTGCTCCAGGGGCACCTCACATGCTCCTGGGGCATTGGCACAGAGGGAAGATTGTGCATTTTATCCTTCTTGGCACCACTGCTGCTCCCTTCTTATCACATTGCTACAGCTCCTTACGTTCCTGTTTCTGCTCCCTATAACTGCTTCCTGCTGAGGGTACAAGGTTTCCCCTCCGGCTCTTTCTGTTCCCTCAGTGTCCCCCCACCACCATCTTTTTGGCCGGTGTTACTGCCCCAGCCTCACCAACGCACATTAGAAACACTCAACCCTGAACAGAAACATACATTCCCCAGCTCTACACTGTTGCCTTTTCTCCCCACACCTCAAACTCCCCCTGGAAGCTCCGGATTTTCCCCCCCTTCCCAGGAAACACCCCTCTGGACCCTGTGCTAGGGGGCTGCGGTACAGCGTGCAGAAGGCAGAAGCAGCAGCCGTGAGCCAAGCCCCAGCGCCTGGCCCACATCAGCCTTGCAGTGGTTTCAGATGGAAGTTTGGATGCTTATTCCGGATGGGCTCTCCCCTTAAATTCTCCCAGAGAAACTTTTTTCCCAGCCTAGCCCTGCTTCCCACTTTGAGATGGTTCCTCCCAGGCCAGATGCCGTATTATCTGGAGCGACTTTCCCTCCCAGCCTTGTTTTCCTCCTACTCCTGAGTCCTTTGTCTGGCTGCCAAGTGGAACAGCCCTGCCAGGCAGACAGCTGCTCAGCATCGCCGCGCGGGTGCTGCCCTATGGGCTGAGGAGCCGATTCCAGGCTCATTCCATCTTTGAGGGGGACATTCTGCCTTGGAAATGGCGTGTACCATAAGGAGGGAAAGCAAATAGCACCTGTAAAGCTGTCCAAAGAGACTGGAAGCGTTTAAGAGAAAGAGGCCCAAATGCTATTCTCGGTTTACCTTCGAGACAGCACGAGCAGCAAGCCTGCTCTCTCCTGCTCCGGCTGGAGGTCTCCCTGGAGGACCACCGAGCACGAATGAGAAGTTTCCAAGACCTCAGCCACAAAAGCACAGGCCTGGAATCTCTCTAATGAGAGTTTCCCTCTTTGCAGTTTGCCAGGCAAACAGGCACCAGGCACCAATATCAAAACCAGCCCGGATTCCAATGAAAACCAGCAAAGAAAATAAGAGCAGAAGGGAAACAGCTTCATTTTGCTTGTTCAGAACAGGCAAATCAAGCTACCGAGCGCCCCTCGGCCAGCAGGACAGCTCTGCCAAGCGCGGGGTGAAGCCGGGAGCTTGGCATAAGGGGCTTCTCCTTCCTCCCTCTGGCTCGCGGGGATGGATCATCGCATTATCCCCACATTACAGAGCTGCCCTGCATCGTCTTTCCTGACAAACGAGTGCTCCACCCTGCCCGATCCCTTCAGTTTGCCTACAAGGACTCTCCCTCTTGCCCTGCGGGCTGGGCTCCCGCTTCCCTCCCGCTCCGGAGCCCTTGAAGGCCGTGCCAAGGAGGGCGGCCCATGCACAGTGAGCTGGCAGTGCTGTGCCCGGCCCTGCCGCTGGCTCCGGGCAGGGGATACCCCACCCTTTGGCTGGGGCAGAGAATTGCTTTGATCCCAGCCGTGGCTGGGAAAGCTCCTGGGCCTGCTCTGTGTCCGGGAGCAGAGGAATGGCAGCAGAGCTGAGGAATCACAGCAGAGCCAAGTGCTGGCTCCAATGAGGAGCTTCCTTTGACATGTAGGCTCAGATGCCCTCATCAAATCGTGTCCGTGCTGCATGGAGTTTCATTTTGGAGGGGCACATGGGGCTAAAGCCTCCCAGAAAACCTTCCAAGTGCAAACCAAGTGTCACCAGACCAGCCACATACCCCTGGAACGAATAATGGAGCGCACAAACAGTGTTCCTCACAGCCTCATTGCGACACCAGCTGTGAAGCCTGGCAGGAGCATCCCTAATTGTTTTGTTACCGGTCATTTAGGCAAAGGAAGTGGAGGAGAGAGTGGAAGCGAAGCGCAGGGCTGGAAAATGGCAATGGCTGTGAGGAAAGGAATGTGGAGCTTCGCATCAATGGGGTGGGTGTGGGAGAAGAGCACAGGGCAGGGAGAAGGAGGAAGAGGAGATGGTAAATGGCAGTGACACAGCAGCACTGAGCAGGGCATGGCACAGGTGGCTCCTCCGTGGTCTCTGGTCAGGCAACACAGACACAGCATGGGCACGGTGCTTCCTTCTCTCACCCAGGGCAGAGGTTTCATTTTCGCAGGGGACAGGGAGGTGCCCAAAGCATCAGGGCTTGGAAATGCTGTTTTGAGGCAGCCAAATAATCAGACTCTGCCTGAATGTCTACCTGAAGGGTGACAGCAGCTGCCTACTGCCCTGGCGTACTCCTATGGACCCTGACCTCACCCTCTGCAAAAGCAAAGGGAGGAGGCCACGGGGTCCCCCCGAGTCACTATGGAGCAGACACACTGGGTTTCCCCCATGGGGCCAGTGGGCAGCCAGCTGCTCGGATGGACTCTGCTTGGAGGCTGCACGTGTGCACACAAAGAGAGGGATGATCCGGATGTGGAGGATTTCCAGTCCTGGCAGATGCTGGTCACAGGAGATAACATCCTCTGGAATTAAAACTGCAGTCTGAGGCAATGGGACACAGCACGGCTGAGGCACAGCCAAAGGCAGAGCCCCGAGGCCTGAAGCATGGTTCTCCTGCCCAAAAGGGCTTTCAGGACAGGACACGGCATCCTCCCTGGAGCACGTGGGGCTGGGACATGCCCTGCTCTTGCAGGGAGAAACCACCAGTGTTTTGCTTAAGTCCACCCTAGGAAGCAGCAAAGGGGCAGCAGGACACACGTGGCTCAGCAGCCTCTTGCAGCCCCGAGCTGAGGACTGGGGGCTCCCCACTAAAGGGGCTGGAGCTGTCACCAGGAGCATCTCAATCCCGAGCTCTGCCTGCTCCCAGAGCCGAGTTCTCTGCTATGGAGAGGGGAACACAGGGATGGTGTGTGGGGCACAGCCACAGGCTCAGAGCTTTGCTGTTCCATTGCTTATGTCTGTGTTTTGATTCACTCCAAGGAACTTGAGGGGAGATCTTATCCAGGAGTAATTAAATCACTTGCACCCTGGTTTATGATGTAACTCCTGTCTCTGGCTGAGCTGATACAGATCAGTTTCATGCCCTGCAATTCATTGTGTGGTCAGCAGGCACGGCCAATTCATCCACCTTATAAATGTGGAAGGAAGGAACACATAAACCAGACCTGGACTTCCAGAAGCAGCTCCTGAGCTGCCTCGCCGGCGTTTTTAAGGTATGTTATTTACAGACTGGACAAGAGCCAACCAAAACCTCTCTGAAGACGTCTCTCCCTTCCTCACAGAACAAAGTCTAGTGCTTTATGAAAATGAATAATTAAATGGTGAGGTTTGGGCATCTCCATTTAGTGCTGAGAACTTGGCATCCTCCCTGCTCCAGATCTGGGGAAAACGAGAATGAGAGTCAATAGAAAATGATTTACAAAAATAAGATGAGATTAGCCTGTTTATCCCAAACTAACTCTGGGGATAAAGGGAAGAGATTTGCATGCTGTGCATGAACTGTGAAGCAGTTGATGCTTTCCAATCTTGATACAGTTTTTCATATAAACTCTCCTCCCTTCTTCAAGCTCATCTCAGTTGGCATCTGGAGAACATCGTGGATCTGCTCTTTACCAGTGAAGCCAGTTTAATCAACCAGTCACAGTAACCAGGGTACGTGCCAGGTATTTAAGAGGATTGAAAGATGCTTGGATTACATGACTCTACCAGTGTGAAGGGCCCTCAAATGGAGCGACAATGAGGATGTTTAATGTATGCAGGAGCCTTGCGGGAAGGCATTCCAGTGTAAAGAACGGGGGTAAGTGCTACAGCAGAAATGAAAAGGGAAAAATACCCAAAGTAGTTGTTGATATATTTTACATTTCTTTTAGCCCAAAAAAGCCCTCAGTGCAGATTTGCTCATGTCCCCCAGTTTGCCACTGGTGAGAGTATAAATCCTTCTATCGCTGTCACATTTTATTGCTGGGCACTCACAGTTCTGCCACTTGGCAGGAGCGCAGTCAGCACACACCGGCACTGTCTGCTCCCGGGGACACCCAGTGCAGTCCCACGCTGGAGAACAAAGGCTTTAAGGTTGGCAAAGGGCTGTGATTTGGGCTGGCAATAGAAAGAACACACACAATTAATCTTAACTGTTACACAGCTTTGGAATTCTGGACCGTTGGACTGCCAAAGGTGTGCGCTAAAGAAGCATTAAAAGCCAAATCCTACTTTACAATAGAGCGTACCCTTTGTGCAGAGGAAGCCTCACAGCAATAGCTGTTGCGGGGATGCGGCACAGCCCCTCCATAGCATCACTGGGAGATGCTGAGGCAGTGAACACCCGTCTCAAAGTCCAGCAGCAATGGGACTCTATGTTAGTGACTGAAAAAGGAAACAAATGACTGGGCAAATAAGGATGTTACGTGCCTGCAGTGAACCTGGCACATTCCTGCTCACCCTCTCCAGCTGGAAGCAGATACATAAATATATATGTACGGAATCAGGAATGCCAGTAGAAATGTCTCCTTACCCTTCCCAGTGCAATCAGGTATAGAACCACTCTTCCATAGGTGATCTGTCTCTAACATTAAAGTTATGCCCCACGTACAACTAAGTTCAGGAATACAAACCAAAAGATACTGCAAATTAAAACTGAACAGAGGGTGATGCAGGTGTTTAAGCACCACAGGGCTGTTACAAACAAGGACACTGCTTAAATTGAAATCTTTAAGTGAAAGACTCTCACTATGAGATTTGGCTTCAGCTTAAACCTGTCCAGTTCCTATTCTTGAATCTTACACCTGCCTCAAGCTTCAGCTGCTCAGTTAGACCCATTAAGAAATAGCAAAGCACATCAAATAAGCACTTGCTAGGTTTTTATTCAGCACTCTTTAGCATAAGCCTTTAGGGACAATCTGCCCTCAGCTGTAAGAGCTGTGCCTGAGAAACTCCAGCATTTCGTGTCTTTCCTTCCCTCCATGTTAAGAAGAGTTGTTACGTGCTTTCCAAGCTCGCTGCACAGCCTGAGCAGCAGATGAGGCTGACGCTGCCCACAGTGGGGTGTCCACCCTTGAAGTCTCCTGAACCTCATTTCACGCTCAGGCATGGCTGTGGTTGTGTTACTTTACTCCTTCTGCCAATTCCATCTGTCTCTGCCATGAGAGCCCGTGACAGGAGCCCCACATGGCACTGACAGAACCCCTCCGCTGTTCTCTACATTCATTGTTCAAGTTTGCACTGACCACAGAAGCTGTCAGAAGCATTGGGTGCTGTTTGCAGCTGGACACTTCCTGCTGGGACCCTCCCCATCAATGGGCTTCACCAGCCACTTCATTCAGGGAGTAACTGTACGGACACACACCCTCCCAGGGAGAAGGGAAGGACAAAACCTGTGTGGCAACCGCAGGAAGCTTAGGGACTAAGACAGACAGGCAGTGCAAGGGATTTCTCATTAGTCTCTAACTCCAATACAAATACATGTATTTACATCTGGCAATTCAGCATATGCTCCATTTCTTCAAGGGTAAGAAAGTTCCATTGCTGCCATTTTGCACATTTGGACCTTACTTCCCCAGGGAATACTCCATAACATCACACCCTCCCTGCTCTCTAATGGCCACCTTTCCAGGGGGCTTTTAAGAGTTAACACTGAATATGGATGTAGCAATCATACTTTTAAATGTTAGGAGAGTGGGCAGGTCCTGTTGTTGATGCACTTAATCCTAGGGCTTGTATAGTAGGAGATACACACCACTGGAGATACTAAGTGGAAGAAATGGAAATGGATTTAGGGTTAAAGCTTGAGATTCGAAACATGCTGGAAAGACTACAGAAAAACGACGTGTTTCCAATAGAGGCACAAGAAGCGGATGCGCCGGTCACTGAAGGACATCAGGAACCCGTTTCTCTCAGAAGAATGCATTATACACTAAAAATACATCCTAAACCCACATTGCATCAAAAGGGTGACAGGAGACAGACAACTGATAGCTGGGGAAAAAAAGGATGACAACGCGTAACATCCACAATGCACGCACACAGCCCTCGGAAGGTTTATATATGCTCTATATATATTTCAAAGTACACACAAAGCGCCTGTTTGGCAGGTTGAGAAAATAGGAATACATCTTGGGAAGGTCATGAAGGAAAAACAACCACAAAAGGAAACCAAGAGTTATTTACATTCAATAATTCAGTAGCCTTTAACATCTCTATATACATACATACTCTCCCGATATATGTACAGACTGCGACGGGATCTGAATGAAGCTTATTCCAAACGCAACAGAAAGATACAAACCCCCCCCCTTGGTAATTCACTTGACAAATGTTTACAGGTTGCAGAGCTTTTCTTCATTTACAAAGGAAATACTACACACTGACAACTGCGAGTCATTACAAGAGGTGGGTGTTCCCAATGGACTGTACAGAGATTGGAAAACCAAACTGAAAACTTGCTGCGCAGAGAGGGGTTTAATGGGCTGTAATTGCAGTTACTGTGCCAGGCACATCTCGGGTATGAGATGATTTAAACAAGTCAAAGTTTAGCTGCTGTCAAGGGACAGCTTCAAAGAGAAGACTCTGAATTTTATCCCTTCAGTTCCCAAGTTAACTTAAATCTGCGTCTTCCCCTCCTACAGCACAGTTCCAAAACTCAACGCAGTACAGAAATTACTGCTGGTTCACATTTAGCTTTGCCCCTGTTAAGACACACGTACCCTTTATAAGCTTGAAATCCATTTCAGGTGGCCATTTGTACAAAGCAGATCAATGCCCCCCAGAAGAACAGAGAGACTATAATTTGTATGATGTGACAGTCTCTCCTCTTTCCTCCCTCTGAGGATGTTTGTCTTCTGAGCAATGCTGCAGGATACTGCAGAGCTGTTCCTTATCCCATCCCCAGTGCTATTTATATCCCTTTTCTCCCCCCAAAGCTTTATCAGAGCTCATACAAGGAACAAACGACTGCCCAAAAACCACACCCCAACCACCAAGCAGGAATTTTCAAGAGGAAAAACGTTCCTATAGCTTGAAGGCTCTTTTCTGTTTGATGTTAACCTTTAAGTTGTTAGAACACTCCGGAGCTGTGGGTGCAGCTGCGTTAGTAACTGAATGACAAAGCCAAGGCATGGACGGTGGTGAGTAGCAGAGAGCAGCCAAAGGAGAGCAAGTAAGGGAACAGATCTCTGAAATGGGAATAGTTCTTACAGATCCTCTTAAGTGCTGCTGGGTTTTTCCTTCCAGGGGACACCAATCCATGGGGTTTTAAGTGGGTGTGAACAAACAGCATGTGCTACCAACACCCAGAGCAGTGTGGTTTGGTTATCCATACAGGATATCCCACTCACTGTCTGCTCATCCCAACAACACAAGTTAGTCCAACAGGCTGGAAGAGCACTGAGGAACTGAAGCACATTTAAATAATGACTTATTTAAAACCAGTAAAACACTGTTTGTGAACCTACCACTTCTAGAGCCATCTCACTGAGGATTAAGACCTAAATGTTACGTTACCATCTCAGATGATCAAAGTTTCTACACCAGGCAGTAAAAATTAGAGAGAGAGATAGCGAAGCACACACAGAGCTCGCTGTTACTAGCACTCTGGTTCACTATCTGCTGCAACAGCAATCTGTCAACATCCCATCACTCTTCCTGGAATGGATGCTAAATACACCCAGTGGTGGGTATGAAACCCACGATGTCCTTTCCCCACACCCTCCCTGTGGTCTGTGTTTTCCAGGGTACAGTCAGCTCCTACTGGTGTTACAGCACTCAGGCAAGCTTCCTCTCACTACTCCAAGATTAAAACCCTCCCAAACACCTACTGCCTGCAGTGCAAGCACTGTAACAGAGGTGGAGCAGGTGCTACAGCAACAAGGAACATGCTGATTTATTCTAGATCTGTATTTAGTGACCAGCATGTGCTGGGATTCATCCCCACCAGCACTCCAGGCTGGAAGCTGAAGAAAGCAGGCAGACCCTCTCCAACAGCACCCTTTGGTGCCAGCCCAGGCAGCATTCACAGAACCTCAAGTGCAGTAATTCACATAAGGGACTCACTTCAGCCTGAAGTTGTGGAACTTCTGGCTCCCTTATTCCCTCTTCATAACCCTTGGATCTGGCTCATCCTTTACACAAGTGACATACCCTACCTCTACGGCAGATGTGCTGCTCTGTCAGGTGAGCCTCACTTACAGCATGCATCCAGGTTTAAGCAGTTGACTTCTTGCCTCATTAATGAGTTCAGCTGAGACAGGGCTGCGAGACAGAAGCCTGGTTCAAGCAGACTGGAACATGCCAAGTCCTGTCAAATTCCAATTGTACAGACTTGTTAGTTCTTTTTGGAATACAGCGATTGCCTAAACAAGACTCCACTTCTTGTTAGTACAATAACTTTTATTTGACATCTACAAGATCATTATCTTGTAGGGGGTTTTTTTGGACAGGTTTATACAATCTCAATTTTTCAATAGTGCAACCTGTGCAAGCAAGAAATGACAAACATTGTCCTTCACTTTCTTATAAACATCTACTATTATAGGCAAAACAAAACTTACCCATATTATAGATAAGTGACTATTCACATTTGTACATTACAATTTCTTTTAAACAGCTCCAGATAAACTCTACAATGTCTTACAACATATTAAACAGTATTCAAGTTACTGGGTAACAGAAACAGCACATACAGCGGAACCCTCAAGTGTTTCCCATTCTCTAATTTACAGCTCAAGTAGGTTTCATCTTACAAGTGACAAATTAAATTACGTTAATGAAGTAAAAAATAGGAGATTGTGTGCGAGATGGAAGTGAATTTGCACTTAAGTTTCTGTAACCACCTCGGAGTAAGGAAATGCTTCAAACTGAAGGAAAAGAGGCATCCAGCCGCCTTTGCAGTACACATTAGGAATACCATTAATACATTAGAAAGGAACTAAGTTTAATTTAAGATGTTTTATCACAAAAAGAACATGTCGTAGACTCAAATATATAACCCCCAGGAGAGAACCAGAAAAAATGCCACACCTGGGTATAAACACTATAAAAATGCAATAACCAATGCTGTACAACTAAGATTGTGTTTCTCTCCGAATTCCTGTCCTGTGTGTTTATCCTGTCCATGCCCGTTTCCAAAGACATGCACTGTCAAACAGAAACTGGGAAGGAACCTGAATGCATGATGTGCAACCTCTAGGTTTCATGCTTTTAGAAACTTATAAATTGAAGAGAAAAAACCCAATATATATTTTCTATATATATACTCAATACATGCATTCAAGGATATCTCCCACAGCAATGGCATTGATGCACTGCGTTAAACCCTGAGCACGGTATGACAAAAATAAAGCCTGCTTGGGGATTTTCAAGCATTTTCAAACAAATTGTGGTTTGTAGCTTAAAAGGCCAAAAGTAAAAGCAAACAGGAAGCACTACAGAGAGCATAAGGAAAGACAGATGCACCACCATGAACAACTGCTGGCTTTCAGTTCTACCAACCTTTTAAGATCTCTTTATTCCCAAAGTATTTGAGAGCACACAACTGAACTGAAAAAGTTATATTTCTTTGGAATCTGTCCCTGATTTTTATGCAAGTGATATGCTTTTACAGCCTTTTCCTCAAAACACCAAAGTCAACACCTGGAGTTTGTCCTCTTATGCGTTGTTGAAATTGGTGATGCTCTGTGGGTGATGCTGCTGCCAGATCTGCTGCTGTTGTACTGCAAGCTGCTGTGACTGGTCTGATGTCGACAGGAGGTTCACAAGGGGTGATACACAGTTTGCAGGAATGATCAAACCTAGAAACAGCAACGGATCAAGTGTTTTGTGAGCATGCAAACCATCTGTTCATCAAAACCTCAGGCTGAAGATTCCACCGTTTCATTTGTGCAACAGTCAACAGTGAGAGTTTCCAATGTCTGATCAAGCACATCTACAAGTTCTGCTCCCCAGTAATTATCTTCACAAATCACTCGATCCTTTAGGCCACAAAGCATAGAAAGAAGCTGCCATTTTGCCCCTGAAGACAGAGTTTCCTCTTAGATCACTTGCTGCCACATAAAATGACAAGTCAGCTCTTTTTGCTTTCCTATCTCACAGGAGTTACACCACCATGAAAGTTTAAATATGAACTACCTAGTTTCAGTATCTTAGAAGTAGGAGCTGCCATGATCCTGCACATCCACTTAAGTCCACATTTAAACAAATAGGGGTATTTCAGCCTCCGAGGTACCTGCTGTGAGGGCTTCACTTAGAGGTTCAGCAATAAGACAGAATCATCCTGAAGTCATCCTCAACTATTGGTTAAATGTGACTTTCAGTAGCTCAAAACACAAGAAAAAAACCCCAACATTTTAAGGGCTTACTGTTCTTTGCCAGGGGTGGGGGAAAAAGTGGAGCCCTCATGGTTTCAAAGGCAGCTTGGCTGGAACAGGCTACATAGGACATTTTTGTTCCCAGTAAACCAGAAGAACTGGGAGAAGAAATGTTCCAAAGGTGAGGAAAAGCACCCAACCAACTTCCTCCTTCTTTAACCTGACTTAAAACAGCGTTTATACTACAAGTATAAATTTCAACAGTTGTTCTGTCCCTCCCCAACATACACACTTGAGGTGCCTTTTTTCTCATAAGCATCTTTATAAGAGTCTCTTACATGACTCTCAACACAGTGACTTGTAAGTTACAATTCCTTGCTACTCCAAGATGGAAATAAAGAGCAGACGAGCCGCTTACCTACAATCCTCTGCCCATCTTCTGTTCTTAGACGAACGATTTGCATTTTCACATTGGTACCGCTCACAGAGGCTAGAACGCCTTCTACTTTTGTCCAGACGCTCAATACTGAACCACACAGGACGTAGTAAGTTCGACAGCGGAGTCCCACTTCACAAACTAATCCCAAGCCTGCCTTCTTACAATTGCCTCTCCTACGGCAGAGAGGAAAATAAGCTTTCAAAAGAGTTCTGCACACAGAAAACATCCAATTCACTTCAAAATGAGACTTCAAGTTATTTAACATGTATTCGGAGTTGAGCAAAGGCTGCAAGTTCACAATAAGGGAAGGATATTTTATCTATAGCATGCCTTTAATGGTAAAGCTCTGAGAATTTGAGACCATACCTTCAGAGTGTACAGACAAGTGCTATGAAACTAATGTTTGATCAGTACGTTTCAGAAACTCCAATATTAATCTGAAGCTTCTACTCGTTATGCTGTTCCTCAGGAATTAAGACATCAGCTGCTGAGTTCAGACACACAAGAGGTAGCACAAGAACAGCTGTTTCTGACACATAGCTCATCTCCATGTAAAGTATAAATAATTATAAAGATATATGTATAATATCAATAAATATATTAATTTCTATATAAATATAATAAATAAATATGAAGTATAAATAAATAAGTGTCCCCCAAATAACATTTGAACTACCCTACCACAATAATACTTAAAGCACAAGCTAATTTCATTATACTTCTACTGGAATGCTAACGTATAAATCACATCTAATATAGATATATATTTGGACCCTGAGGGCAAGTGCAAAGCTTCATGTTCCACTCAAAGGTGGAGTCGCTTTACTGGTCATAGGACAAGAAACACAAGATTTCACATGAGTAACAGAAGGACAGAGGTAGTTTAGGTGAACAGTTTAAGTATCTGTGTGCACACAAATACTAACCAATAAGCATGAGTGCAGGTATCCGCAGAAGAGTTGTACTGCTCCAACCAGTGTGGCAGAGCATCTTCAGAAGGTACCTGGAAAAATCATTCAAAGTGGGAATAACAATGAAGTAAAACACATCAAGACTTACGACAAAACAAATAAAAACACACATATACGATTGTTTAAGTGTTAAGGTATCTTTCCCACCTCTAATAATGCATTACAGCATTTAAAACAGCAGCAAACGTCAGCTGAAGATTCAGATTCCTTGCTTAGAGTACACTGTACGTAGCTGCTTATTTAAGAGCATGTTTGTATACCTTACATAGAAGTAAGACTTTTCCCCTTGCTAGACCCTAACCCCCCCTCATTTTCCATTACTACACCACACATTATTTATATTCAGAATGCTTTGGACACAGGAATGCAGAAACCACATAAATCTGCTTAAAAAGACCCATTTACAAGCTCCACTCTGCAAAAATAAGCCTAGTTTTTGACTTGCCAGAAGGATACATAAATACCAGAAAAAGAAAGTCCTTATATTTCTTTTTAACCTTTAAGTTTAAAACCAACATAATTTTAATGGTTACCTTCTTATATTTCTTTTTCAGGTCTGCACATGTTTCTAGTTTGAGTTGTTTCCCAGTATTTGGTCTGTATACTAAAAAAAGCTTCTTTTTAGGATTCACTTCTTTTACTAGAATAGCAGTTTTCTTGTTATTTCTTATCTGGAAAGGAAAGACCCAAAAACTTTAACATGCTGACAGTATCTACCTTAAGTGATTCTATAGTGTGCTCTTCAGAGTAACAGCACATGTGTGTGTGCTCAGTAAGACAACCAGTAATAATAAGGACACCTTCAGAAGATAATACCACTAAATCTACATTAGCCTTACAACTCTTCCTTGCAGTGAGAGCACCTGGTTTCTTCATGCAGGTTTAAGTAAGAGCTATTAATTTGGGCTCTCATTCCCCTCAGAAAGCACCTTGAGCAGCTAAAAAGGAATGCTTTATAATGAGTGTTGGAAACAAACTTGACATGAGTTCTAATGTACCACTGAAAGCATTTTGCAGAACTGAGCAGTAATTAATTTGAAGAGACAGTGTATTGGGTTAGCCCCCAGAAACCTTCTCTAAACATAATCTAAGAGACAGAAGAATCTTACCTGTAGTGATAAATAAAATCCATCATCTGGACCGGTCTGTTCTGCCCAGATCTTAGTTGCTTCATCCCAAGACATTCCTCTCTCCACACTGATCTATAGAAAAGAGCCACACAGAAGGATTTGAATAGGAACAGACTTTAACACAGTCACAGACACAGGAACTAAAGAACCATAGAACCAAACACTGCCCAGTGAAAGGCCAGCAACCTCCCCTCTTAGCCAATTGCCATGTTTTAAAAAACCCTACTGGCAAGCAAATGTTATTAGTTCCTACAAAGCAACACAGATTTAACTTACTGTGTATAGTTCTACATGTCCAGAGGTAGAATATCCGGGAGTTAAGAACTTCTTAACATCTGCCTTTCTCACTTTCTCATCCCCAGAGCCCAAATCTTAAAAGGAAAGGATAGAGTTATTCTGTTTCTCTGCTCTTACTGAAGTACAGATGAGTACTGATAAACTGATTTACTCACCCAAGATGCCCATATCATATCTTCCATTCTTTTTAGCATTTTGAATAACTGCACTTAATGTGTCAGAAAAGTACTGGAATAAAGCATTCTGCTGATGGACTTCCATGCCAAGAATTCTGTTCAGAAACTTCCCTATATTGTTGTAATCTTGAAAAAGAAGAAATACACGTTAGGTCAATAGATAAAGTTTGCTGACAGCAAGCTCTCAATCAGTGCTCCAAGTCTTAAAAAGAGGAATTAAATCCATTTGTTCAGAAAGGAGGAAAATGTTCTTAAGTTTTCCCAAAAAGCCACTTTTTAGATAGTTACAACTTCAGTTCTATTGCTGGGAACCCACTATCATGACACACGATATTCCTAGCAACATTCTAAAGACACATTAAACACACAAATACCTTTATCAAGCGTTAGTATTCCAGATCTGTCTTCTACATTTATCAAGCCTACGCCAATCAATCCCTGACGGACATCTAGGAAAAGAAAGAGGTTAAATCACAGCTACTTTCCCATCCCAAAGTACAGAAGTGAAGGGACAGCTTATTCAGCAATCTCGTTTCAGGATCTAATTCCAAAACTTCTGACACCCCTCAAAACCATTATGTGCAATTTCTACCCAATACACCAATAAGCAAGGCAGAGCTTTACTTCTGCCCTTCCAGGAAGCACAGGCAGGGAAAAGTACTAATGGCCCTGTATATGAGGCCACAGAACAAGATACTGCAACAGATAATGGGAAAGTGAAGAAAGTGAAGTTAACAAACTGCCTTTAATACTCTGGCCAAACAGATACAGAATATGCCTTACACTGAGAGCTCATATATCTTGCTTCATACACGACTTCAACACTCAAAGAACACGTGTAGGAATAACATCCAGTGAGAGCCTACCTGGGCCAGCTGATCTCGAGAATGATTTGCATTTCTGCATACTGGAGATCAAAAGGGAGCAATTACACCCAGTTAATTAGAGTTACCTTTGAAGAAGTCTCCAGGAAAATCAGGAGGAGGGGAGACCATTGGCGAGTCCAAGTTCACAATGGATTTCATAACAATCTCTAAAGCATTTCTGCCATACTGCATAAGAAAAAGAAAGTTGCTCTAACAATCTGACCCAGTGTTTGTGCCTCAGCCCCAAGCAAACATGGTTTAACAAGTATTTGTAATTCACAATGTTGTTTTCACTGCAGTAGCAAAGGAACTGGTTATTAGCTCCCCAGTTTTAAACTACACTCTATAAACAGCCCAGTCTTAATTTGCAATTAGGATTGCTAAATTAATCTTGTGAGTTGTGACTGAAAGGACATAGACCATTTACTTAAGACAGATTGTTAACAAATACAGAAAGGTACACACATTCGTGTTCCATTCCTCTACAAATGGAACTAAGAATGCTTATTGCTATGTCAGAAAGAGGCCTCCTACCAAGAAAGCAATACAGTTAAAGTAAAACACTTCACAGGAGATGAAGGAAGTCCTTCCTCAACAGATCATCTGTGATGTGTGGAATAACACAGCATGAACTTTCAGACTGAAGAAGAACCATCACCTTGTTGTCAAAATTGAATCTGCTGAGGTCTCGAGTCTCTGTAGCCCGTCTGTCCCCATGGGTGAGCGCTCCCTGTAGAGACACATCTTTGTTATTCAATCAAGTTTTAAGAAAAGGAAACCCAAGCTCTATTTTCTCTAATGAAGAATCAGATTTCTTGAAACAATCTTACCAAACTCTCCAGTCTTTTTGCAACAATAGATGCAAATCTTTGCTCTCCTGCCAACTCAGAAATGAGGAACACGTACTCTGGAGCAGTCACTTGGTTGGATCTGTGAGTTCTTCCTGGATAATTAAGTAGAAGCACATACATTAGAGAAATTGCACTTCACTGAATATTTCTATTAAACTATGAATTGTGAGGAGCAAAGACAAAAGCCAGAACTTAATCCCACTGAAAATCAGTTTCTGCTGCAATACAGCCAACAGAAGGCTGTACAGAAAAGCTCTACAGTTGTGTCAGCTTTCATAAAGACACCTGATACATAACAACACCCTGAGCTGCAGTGCAAGTCTGAAAGGAACTTAGCAAACAAAGCTTTCAAGACTATCAGCTATGACTGTAAAGCTGATTCTGGTCAGGGGTAAAGGAGACAGGAAGGGTCCTTAAGTCAATCTTATTTTCTATGATTAAGCAGTAAATTCAGCTACTGGGTTTGCCAGGGAAAGGAGACAAAAAAGGTTATTTACCAAACTGCTGTATTGCTCTATCCGCGCTCCACGGCAATTCCAGAGTCATGTGAACTCTCCGTCTCTGATTCTTAGCTCTGCGGTCTGCTTGCAACGATATACCAGAGCTGGCAGCCTCCGAGATGATGGCAATGTTCTTTTATCAAGAAAGGGGTTGTTAGTGAGCAATAAAGGCAGAAATCAAGCTTTAGTTTTCAATGTCTAAAATATTTAGCTGTACAGTCACTACCAACACGGGTCTGGAATGGTTTCACTGTTATTTGGACTTCCTATTGCAAGAAGAAAGGGGGGAGTGAAGAAGTCTGGTTCCCTTTATCAGAGTTTAAATGCTAACAAATTTGAGTGAAAGGAGTGGTTTTCACTTTACTTTTCAGCAACACCTTTCTGTGCAAGCAAAGAAAGGCAGCGTGCTGCAGTCCTGCCATTCCAAAGGGCAAGTTCCTCTGATGTCAGTTTGCACTTCAGAAAGTAAACGGGAGGGACACGGGGAGCTCTGCTCTGATAGCAAGCAACACAACACAAAATGTTGCTGCTGACACTATAAAGAAAGAGGATATGACCATTCTAATACCTGAACACATTTGCCTTGAAAGAATGTAAAGGTTTGGGCTGTGCACAAGTCACAGGAACATGAGTATTCACTCTAAAGTGTAAGAACAGCCCACAGAAGTTCCATGCAACAGTTACATTTACTTGATTTGCCCTCTTGTGGTAGCATATCCCAAAGGAACCACAGGAAAGGTTTGTGTTTTTCTCCCCCTCCTCCTTCAGTTCTACCATTATATTATTCCAGTCAGCATTTCCTTTCAGAGTGCAATGCAAAGGACAAAAGCTGTGCCTCTTCCCAGAATCAAGCAACCTCCATGTCTGCCCCCAGCCCCTCACCGAAAGCTTTCTCATACCAAGTCAGTCAGTGGTTTTTCCCACTTCTCAATTTCAGTATTTCTTCCTGGAAGCAGAGGTACACAGTACTCCAGACAAAAGGATCACAAAAATGTGGAGGGTTTATCTGCTCCTTAAACACAGGCTGTTTAACAAAACCAGCTTAAAGCTTTCAGCTTGGTATACGTGTACACACCTCAAGACCAGGCTTTTGTGCCCACCCAAACTACAGCCTGACCTTCAAAGCATGCTGCAGCCATGTATTAGCACTACTCAATGTACTGACTGAAAAACAAAATACACAGCAGCAAACAGAAAATGCTTTTAGTACTTAAGAGTGCCAAAAAGAAAAAATCACTGTGGGAAAACGGTAGAACCAAAACTTGAATAACTTAACCAGTGTCACTACAGCATCTGGCAAGGGTTTTTAAGTGGTATGTAAGGATTACCTTATCTCCGTCCATGAACCTCTGCTTTTCTGTGATGTTCAGAATCTCAACAGGCACATCAAGTTCAGATCTTGACTCATAAGATATGCTGCCATCATCATTGCTCACGACCCTCCCTTTGCGGCCCGTCATCTTTACAAATAAAGGGAACACAAGCTTGTTATGGCAATGCCAAAACCATTACATGACCAAAAACTTCAAAAACGATGCTATTTATTCACATACCAGGCTTAAAATAGATTAATTTACTACAAGTGCAAAACTGCATTAGAGAACCTCGATTATTTTTGGTTGATGGCATTATCTGCATTATAGTACATTTATTTAAAGGTAACTCAGGGAACCAAAAGCTTAACAAAGCGTATCTATGTAGAAATCATACAGTAGTATACACTGCTGTCTATAAGGGACTCACCAAGAGTACCAAGAAACTAAACTGACAGCTGAGATTGTCACTGATTTTAGCAGGGTCTTTTAAATCACAATGATATTTCTACGTGACAGACAGGCAGCTTAAAGACACATTTCTAAAGTTATTGAGAAAGACAGTTAATTCATAAGGCTTTTCACTAACGCAGTTTTATTGTACAGGTTCTTAATCTTCATTGCCTACGAAGACGAACTAAAGCTGCCTTCTATGTTACATACATCAGCTTCAAATTAACTACATGTGAACACCAGCCTACCTCTGCAACGTTTTCAGGACCACCCAGTTCATCTATAAGCTCATCTAGTGTATTTGGTGGAAGATCTTCAGCCAGCTTTTCCAGTTTATCAAGCAGTTCCTTTTTCATTTGCTGAGCCCTTTCGACAGCATCCTGACTTGTTACAAAGCTGCTGTTTGTGTTGCTGTTGGCTGGAATTTTAAGAGAGACTCTTTAAGAGTTAGAAACTTCACTGCCTAACTGCTAAGAGAATCAGTGTCAGAGAAACTTATTCTTACCCGATGTGTTGGTACTGGAGGTGGTGGTACCAACGGTGGAAGTAAAACAGCTAGGTCGTTTTGATCCGAGACCAGAAGCTAGTAAGGCACTTTGAATAGAATCTGGGTCTATGCTTTTCTTCTTCTTCTTGTCCTTATTCTTTTTATGCTCTTTTCTAATTAACCAGGGATCTAAAGTTAAATAAAGTTATTTTTAACAAGTTGAGCCTTTACTGAAAAAAACCCCATCTTTTCCTTTGAAAAAGCACATTCTCATTATAGAAGTCGGAACTCCGGTGCGTAAAATCTACTTACAGAAGATGCAAATCAACATTCTAGTACCAATTCCAGTCTCATCAGAATTAAACTACATGCTTATCAAGCACTTAGCTTCAGCTCACTGAAACAGTTAGGCAAGATTTTATGCTTACTATCTGCAAGTACAGCTACTTGCTTGATGAAACACTTAAAACTGTCTTACCATCTTCATCATCTTCACTGGATTCATCTCTGAATGGGTTGAAGTCATCATCATCTCCAGAACTCAAAAACCTGGAGCTCTCATTGTCACTTTCTTCATTGTCTGAAGCATCAGACTCGCTCTCACTCTCATCAGAGCTGCTACCTGCAAGGCCACCTGTTTTGCGAGCTTTTTTTGCTTCTCTGCTTATTTCTTCACCTACTTCCATCATGACCCCAGAAGAAAAGAAAAGCTCGTTTAGACCTTTTAGCTTACTTTTGAGACTCGTTTCACCACCACTGCATGCAAACTAGAAAAATATTCAGCTTCTGAACATAGAAATGTTTAAAAGAATCTAAGATTTAGGACCTCTCTTTTTATTATCACCTACTTTTCAGTCAGAACATAATCAGTTTGGGAAGGGAAGTGGCTGAGGCATCCCTTTAGGGAACCCCAAAGAAAGCAATCATTTGTGTAACTGCATCAGGAAGTGGTCTTACACTTGCAGGGTATTTGGGGATACACCCCCATGCTAGATCAACCCCCTTCTGAACAAAGTAGTAACCAGAATTTACAGGTTATAATGCTTCAGCAGAGGTTTAAAAACCTATTAATGGAAGTTTCTAACATAAGTCCAGTAACAAACTTGCAATGCATGCTCTTTCATGAATGACTATATCCATATTTGCATTCAAGTGTTTTTCACGGAGTTCACCCTTCAGCAGCTCTAAAATTGCCATTTTCTGGCACTAGTGTAGGAACTTAAGCATTACCTTTCCGTTTCTTTACTTTGTTCTCCTTGCAAGGGCTGTCTCTGGGTGAATTGTTATTACTTTGAGCAGTCAAGTCAATTCCCAACAAGCTGAACAGCTTCTTCCTGTCAGGAGCTGGAAAGTGCTTTTCAATAAGAGACTGGAATACTCCTCTGTGTAAGAAAAGAAGGATCCTTCAGTCAAATTTGCATTTACTTACAGTAGAAACTTGTAAGATTTCACAGCTTGCTTGGCTTCTCTGAAGAATTATTCCTTGTGAATGCTATTACACAAGGAGTCTGTATGATTATCACCCATATTGCTGTATCTGTCACCTTAAAAGTAGGAGACACTTATTTTACAGCCCTGTTACTTACAGCTTGTTAGGTATGTTTTTGGTATCAAAGAGTATTGCTACTGCCATTTTTTTATTGCTTAAAGTTTAAATGACAGATTAACCTAATAAATTAAGATCTTCAGCAAGGTGGTCCCAGGATTGGATCTGGCTCATCTGACAGAGAGGGAAGACATGACTGTAACTCATCTTGCAGTGTACGCTTGGCAAGCCTTCCCCTCTTCCCATTTTGAGTAGAGCAACACCAGCTGTTTGCACCTGAGAACACCATTTCAGAATGCCAGTAGAACCAAGAACTAACCAATGATTCCACTTGAGCAATACTGTCAGATTTAGGTACAGGCAGCTTAAGAACACCAGTACTAAAGGCACCCCCAAGTTTCTGTGTACTGGTGTATGTTTTATACATGAAAGGACAAACACACTAAACTGGATTAAGGCTAGTTTTGTGAAGAACAGTTCTAAGACTTCAGGCTTACTTTGCTGTAGAAACAAAGTCATTCAGTTCACCACCACCTTCCTCCAAAGCTTCTAATGTTCTTGCTTCGCCTGTTGACTGCAGGCCAATAACAACACACTGAAGGACAAGTGAACACAAGACATTGTTAATAACATCACTGACTTGTAAGTTGATTTTTGCCTGCATTTCTGCTCATTAAATAGCTTCAACACCATACAGTACAAAACCATGCGACTATGTCTACTACTGTGTCTGAAGATACTTGTATTATAAACAGTAAAAATCCAATAGCTTCACATTGAACAAAGGTATTTAAATATAGGCCTTGATCAACTTACCTTCCCATTCTTGATTTCTTCCCGAGCCAGCTGCACCACCCTCTTCACTTTAGATGCTATGCAAAGGTACTTGAAGAACCTCTGGTGAGCTGACCAAAACTGACCCCACATGGACTTCTTCATTCGTTGTTCTGCATCAATAAGGTCAGCTGCTTGCTGAAACCTCTCTCTAGCACTGACCCACTGAGGAAGAAAAAGTTAATGGCTTTGCATGTCACATTTCAAGGCTACACAGGTACACTGTTTAATAGCCAAATAAAGACAGGAGTTTAAAGTTACAGTGCTATGGAACTGCAAGACAAGGAAACTCAGAATACATCAAACAAAGCTCACAAAAAACATAGCTAAGCATAGTAAACTCAGAAGATAATTACTCTCATGATGAAAAGCAGATACATTTACATTACTAACAGCGCAAACATACACAGTATTTTCTAACTTTCCAGTTTCTCCATGAATACATTCCAGTTAAGGAAGCAAAGAATACTGCCCATAATTAAGTATAAAGCAAGATCCCAAGAAGACAAAAAACCCACTGTCTTCATTTCTGCAACACTGTGTTATAGCAATTGTTTCCAGATTAGGTAAAGCAAACCTTGGACACAAGCTTAGCAATTCTTCTGAACAACATCCCTAAGAAAGTGCTGGTTTAAAGCCGCTATGTACCTGTCAAACAAAGTTTCATTCTGGTAGCCATACAACATGAATTAGGTTATGCTTAAGCACCTCTTAAGCAGGTAAAGACCCTGCTTATTTTAATCTTTGTCCAAGGAGTAATTATTTTTGTTCTATGACTCTATGAATGAGCACTCCAGAGAAAGACGTTCAGCTTAGCATACAGACAAAACAAGTAAGAACAATATGAAAACATAACCTGCAGGTGAACAAACATTAAAAGGGAATCAAAGCTTCAATGCTTTAGATTTGATCTGCCACATGATTAAAACTATCACCCAGCACTGTTTAACTACAAGCACCACTCCACCATACCACTTCAATGAAGAAGAGCATGCAGTCTGCCTTAACGTTTTGCAGCTTGCTCTCAGCTTAGCTGCCTAAAGGGGGAGGACTGGAGCACAAAAATACAACTAATCGGTGAGCAGCCTTACCTTCAGCAACAATGACCCAACTCTGAAGTACTACTAGAAGGCAGTGGATTTGGTAGACACTGGAAGATGCTGCTTTCGTAACTCAAAACAAGAATTAACAGCTTTTGCCAAGTCTTAAATGGAGAAATCTTTACACTGAGACAAGAAGCCATGCCTATCTCACAAAAGGCTGTTTCAGGAGCAATCAAGTTTAAACCAAGTAACTTCAACCTCTTGGAACTCAACACAGAAATCAAATTCAAAAGAGTATGCTTACCAGTTTCACAGATTTATTGTACATTTTAACATATTCCTGTGAAAGCAGAACTTCATCAATTTTGAAAGTTACACCTGAAAAACTCAACTGTCTTGCTATGTACATTCCTCTCAGCTTCATATCCATAGCAACTATTTCCATGGCACCGACACCTCTAAAATAAAGGAATAAATTAAGTCAATATTAGAATTGTCAAGAGCAAGGATTTAAAAAACCAAAACAAAACCACAAACCAAAATTACTGAAGTGCTTCAGGAGAAAATAACATGCTTACAAATGTGAAGGAGTATGTTTCCAAAATCATTAGTATTGCTTTGTTAAAACACATTCAATCAGAGAGACCTGAAATTTAGCCTTTATGTAGAACTATATCCCTGCCTTGTGATTATAAAGTGTATCCCAAAAGGTAAAAACACGCAATAGTTACTTTTCCCCTCGCACGCGCTAGGAGACAGTACCTTAAACTGTAATTGGATAGTTTTGTTGGTCCAAATATACATAAAACAAAATCAGGCATTGCAATTTTATAAACTCCACTGAAGAATTAAAATAATAAACTGTATAAAGCTACTCAGATTTATGGTGGTATGAAAATAATTAAGCTAGTAAGTAACTTAAATCCTCTTCAACAGCAACACACCTTCAGCAATACCCTGAGAGCACAGAAGTCAACTGCAGAGCTAACTTACAAGCTTGGGCCTGTAACTTCATTATTGCTCATTTAATATGTGCTCAGTAATGAAGTGGAGACTACACTTGCACAGTCTAGAAAAGTCATGTATCATGCAGATGCTACACAAGAAGATGCATACTAAGCTCTACTGCAGCATTCTGAAGTGTTTAAAATTCTTTTTAAGTAGGCAAAACATAATATATTAAGATGCTCACTTAGAAAAGAATGTAGCATCTGCTTTTCTATTGACCGCTCACATTTAGTTCTTTTAATAAGTTCTGAAATACAAAGCATCTTGCAACAGCATGCATAATCTTCCTGAACTAGGTTCTTGTGCCAGAAAGCACAAGAGCAAGACTTCTTCCTGTTCAACTGCCTAAGCTGAATGCATAAGCATTAGAGGCCTTCTGCATATACTGAAACATCAACTGAGCATACCCAGACCATACAATGTGATTTCATGATGAGCACCGAAGTATTTTCATTGCATAACACCCACATTTTAAGAGGGCTATTTTCCCAGCAAGCCTCTGAAGATCTCAAACTTTTCTGAGTGCAAGAGAAACACCCCATTTTTCACTAAATAAAATAAACTGACTCTAGCTTCTAAATCCAGCAGAAACGTAAAGTTATGGGTGTGACGAGACACATTTGCAGAGTACTAGGAGTGAGTGAAGACAAAGGAACTGGAAAGCACAGCCAACCACATGTGTTCTTGCTATAGCTCTTTGAAACATTACCTTCTTTCAACAGCCTGAATAAAATCACTGAATTCCCTAAAAGGAGTTCCTTCACCCCATATTCCAAGACGGTTCATATATGCCATATTTCTTGGCTCAGATGCACCTAGGAGAAGAACACACTCAGTACCAGTGCCAGTAAAAGCATACAGAGACATCTGATGCAAACCAAGTAGTACATACCTGTGGCACTGGCATAAACAACCCTGGCTTTTGGAAGTTTATTCTGAAGTTCCAGTACAGCCAGACCTGTTTTTGTTGGTTTTGAGGAACCAACAGGACACAGATTCTTTGCTTTATGACACTCATCAAATACAATCTGAACTGTAATTAAGGAAAAAGCTTGGTCCCACAGCTAAACCAGAAGTCTGGTAATCACAAGAGGTGGCAGCAGTAAACGATAAGCTCAGAAAGACACTGGTCATATTTTTCACTGAACGCCTTGGGAAAAATATTTAGCTAGGAAGTACTTAAGAGCACGATTACCAACACCTGAGTTCTTTAAGATGTGGTAACCACTCAGGATTTTAACTCACAGGAGAAAATTTCAGTGTAAGCTTAAGGTTCTTAAATATCACACTTGTATTTTATGTGTTCTTTATAGAGAAAGCAGAAGCTTCACTCTTGTATGAGAGTTGTGTGGCAACAATACGATGGTAGTAGATTTGGCACGAGGTTTGTAAAGCTTCGAGTCTACTGTCAGAGCATGCACACAATCAATTACTGCCAGGAACAAAGAACACCACTTAAAAATACCAGCAGATAAAAGTACAAGAGTATCTTTAGGGATGTAAGCTTAAAGAGCGATTTGGTCACAACCAACTGAACTCCAGATAAAGGATACGACTCCATCAAAGTCTTCACCGCACCAGTGAAGAAGCTGCTTTAATCGGGTTTTGTATTTACCACCAGACTGACTTTCACCAATGAGAGAAGAGTAGGTAGCAAAGATTACCCCTTTCTTCACACTTCCATTATGTTTGGAAGAAATTTTCCCATACTTGAACTGCAATAAAAAGATAAGAAATTATAGGAATTATTCAGAAGAAATCCTACCTACTACATGATTAAGGGATGCTGGTGGTCTTAATGGAAAGGTATATACACTTTGAACCACCTGTATCCCTACGTCATGATGATGGCATGGCTGGCATATGGTGATGTGGTTAATGGGTTATGCAGGGCCTTACTTAAATACGTACTTATGGAAGACTAGATCTGAGGCCTCAAAAGATTAACACCACATTCTTTGACTACATGGTCTCCTTAAATACAATTAAGATTTTAGTTTTAATGCATGCCTTAGAGCTAATAGGTCAAGTGTATTTATAGCTACCACCGCAAATGACAATTTCTAAAGCTTTTTAGTACTTCAGAAAGTATTCAGTAGTATTTTAGAAACTAAGACTTCACAAAGGAAAAGTATTAACTTAAAACAAAGTTCAGTCAATTCAACCAGTAATCACACTTTACAATTTATGTAAGTGGCTAATCCTGAGAAGAGTCACCCAAACTAACTGCACATGCCACTGCTGCTTTAATAAGTTACTGAGCAAGCCCATTATTCAAGTATTACACACAAAATGTAGTACATACAAAATGTGTGCTGGGAGGTAGAAGGGAAAAAACGCAAATGCTACAAGTATGAAGATTTCAAGAAGACTTCAACTTTAGAAAATACTAGTAATAACAACAGTGGCTTCAACAGTATTTTAGAAAACATCACATGCTAAGACTCAATCCTACAATAGGGCCTATTTACATAATTAACTTCAAGCACTGTTTGGTTTTTCACAAGGTTAAAGCCTGTCAAACAAGCCCTACACAGCAAATGTATTGAAATTAGTACATTCTTGCTCTTAACACAGTCAACATGCACAACTCGTCACACAAGCGTACCTAAAGTTTTGCCTCAACTGTACATAGTAAAAAGTTTCCACACCTTGTTTAATGAATGAACCAATATGTTTTTTGCTCCAATATCTCTCAAATCTCTTTCAGCATCGTATTTCAGATCATTTGACACGCTAAACCTGAAGATATAAAACAAAGCATATATTCTGTAAGTTACAGCAGTTGTTTAGAAAGCACTTGCTAGAACATGTAAGAAGACAGATTACACTGAATTTAAGTACTATAGTCACTACAGTGTCTGCTCTGACAAATCCTGACACACTTACCAGACTGCTCTTTTTCTGCCTAACAAGTAATTTTCATAGATTATTCCAGCTATGGTCCTTCCTTTTCCTACACCAGCACCATCACCTATCAAGAATCCAGCTCTGTCTCCATTGGGCAGGAATGTTTCATGTTGCTGCAGGAGAAAGAACAAAAAACTTGTACTCATTCTCCAGAACACATCACTGTGGATTGTCAGAAATAAGCAAACATAAGAAACATCCTATTAGATGAGACCAGCGGTCCACCCAGCCAAGCAGCCTCCTGACAGCAGAAAGAAAGGATTTTATTTAAGGAATGCATATGAGCTTATGGACTGCTTTATGTGATCCATTACCCCCTTCAGCACCTGCAACTGCTGTAAACATCTCTTAATTCTTTTAGTGCCTACTACTACACTGAATACCTTTTTTTAACCCATTCGTATGCCCCTCCACAGCCTTTTGCAGCAGCAAAACCCAGACACCCACTGCCTATGTAAAGATGTACTCTTCTACCCATTTTAAATCAATTTCCTAGCAGTTTCACCAAGTTCTGCTTTGTTCTTGTTTTGTGGGATTCCACTGCCTTCTTGGTTACATAAAACTAGATTTCATGCCCCTTAATTTTATTCCTCTCTAGCCCAAAGCACCCCAGCCTCATTAGTCTTCTCATGAGGCAACTTACTCCCTCCTGCGACCATTTTAGTTGTCTTCTAACTTCACCACCTTCCTCCCTGACAGAGTGCTGCAAGCACAACATCTCATATGGGCCCACTGAAGTTTAATACAGCAGCAAAATAACACCCAGTCTTGTTCTCCATGCCCGTCCCAGCGATACCAGTGTTGACTTTCCTAACCTGCTGCTACTGCAGCCATTAAGTTATTCCAGAGAGATAAAAGTAATGACTAAGAGGTCCTTCCTGAGTTTTAAGACAGTTTGAGATCAGCATCATGGAAGTGGCTTAGACAAAGCTCACATTTATCTGAAGCTTACCTGATGCCTTCTAATGCAACTCAAACCTTTAAGCTCTTCTTACCACCTTATAAAACTAACACAGCTGCACTTGTCAGAGAACAGTTTTTCTTCTTAAATTCTATGTTAGCTTTTAAGCTGTACTAATGTCTCCCATACCTGGGCTGCGTAAGTGATTGCTTCAAGCTGCAGAGCAGACAACCAGCCACTATCAATTGTTTCTTCTGAAATTGATGTCTGGTACCACACATCAGGAGGAGTTACACTGGATAATGAGCTGGTTTCCACTACTGGGTCAGGGTGACGTAGACCAATTTTCACTGGTTGAAAAGGAAGAAGATGAAACCATAGTACAGTACTATCATTACTATATTTACCAAAACAAATTATAACTGTCTGTTGCAAAGGCAAGAACTACCACATTTTGTTGCAACAGTATGTCAAGAGTTAAACTGCACCACATAAAGGGAATACATTAACCTGAATTTGAAGAACTGCTATCTTAAATTTGTTTCTATTTTCACCACCTTCCCCCAATTTTTATGAAATCAGATAAAATTCAGTTACAGAAAATTAAAGTATTTGTGTACTTGACATGTTTGAGAAGAAATGATCTGAACCTTGCCTTCCCAAAAGGCCAGAGGCAGCCTCAAGATGCCAGAATCACAAAAGCAATTCTTCACACTATTTATATAGCGCTGGTTTAAAGCAGTATGAGAAAAGATTTAGACCAGACATGGTTTAATTGCTGACAGAGCCCATCAGTGACAATAAAAATTAACCATTTAGCTACGAAATCCATGCAAAATTTTTTGCCTTGCTTTTACAGTAGGTCAGCCATGTACCCACAAAACAAGATTAACAGCTTTTTGTCACCCATTACAATAAAGAAGAAAAATAAAGAGGAGATGGCCATTAACAGCAGTAAAATATTCACTTTTTTGTTTTAAACAGCTCAAAAGTCAGTCAGGAACAATGCAGGAAGAATGTGCTTTGGGTAATGTTACACCAGAAAACTGAAACGAGATTCTTAAGTGACCACTTAATCCCTTTGCAAAATTCCACTGCTGAGGCACAAACCATCTTTACATGGGTAAAGAAAGAGCTCACAAATCATGTTTCTGAAACAAGTACTGCTCAAAGATACACTAAAGAATGCCTTTTCTATTAAAGAAATTTGCATACCTTCCAAGACAAAATACTATATGAGAGAAAAATCTCCCAAGAAAACCCACAACAAGTTCAGGTCATTTAATTTGATTCAGGTAGTAACCTATCTGGTTTTTGGTGCCAGTAACTACAGAAGAGTTGGCAACAAATTAGCTCACAAAACATTTCAGCCTTTTGACATAAAAAACCATGAGGTCATACATTTTATTGGCATATACTCAGCATAAGTTTCTGCATGGCCCATTTCTTCTTCATCTTCTTCCTCAGGTTCCTCCTCTTCTTTTACTGCTGGTACTTTCTACAACAGAAAAATACCTGCATTAGTCAAAAAGCACATTGCTCATACTCTGTATTTTGGGAATTAACATACGAGATGAGCACAAACGTGCACTTGAATGTTTTAACACGCATACTATGTGAACCAGTGAGCAGCTGAGAAAACTACAGACCCAACTGCAGATATTACACTCTGCACAACCCTTTAAAGAAACACAGGGAGAGAACTTCCTTTCCAAGGAAAGTATTCTAGACTCACATAGGTGGAGTGAAAAAAGAAACACTTCTTACAGCATATTAAATCCAAACTGACTTAAAGAAAACTGCCTTGAAAACACAACAGTTAATGGCCAAAACCCAACTTTCAAGTGCTCCCATGGAGTGTCCTGCACTTCTGCATTCACTACGTAATTTCACAACTTCAGGGAATAGTTACAATAACCACAGTTCTATCCAGTACTCTCTGAAATCTGAGTGTTACCCATTTTATACTGATCAATTAGTATTTTATAGTCTTCAAACTCAAATTACATCTTAAATCAAACTGACCAAGTCAGCCATGCTAGAGAAAGGCATCTGACTTCCACATTTCTAGTTACATGAATACGGATATTTTTAAAGATGTCTTAAAACACAAAGTCATATGCTTATCAGCTTGCACTAAGCACACCCTTTATCCACAAGATGAGGCTCTGTTAAGGACCATAATTTCTTGGAATTGTCATTTATTATACAGGTAGTCTGCTCTCCACAGCTGTTAGTTTTAATCATTTAACCAAGTATTCATCCAGTGGAGAAACAAACCTTATAAGCAAACAGATGCACTCTGTAACTTCACCACACGAAAGGCAGATATGAGTAACTACCAAAATTAGTCACAAGGGGTTGTGGCCAGTAAAATATACATTCAGCAAATTAACTATTTGTACTACTTACCATAGTAGGAGAAAAACTTCTCATTTTAATATCATTTATCCATATTCTTGCTACCTCTTTTGTGGAAGCCTCCTTCTTCACTGCACCATTGCTTAGATCAGCTACAAAAGAAAAGCTGTGTTTTATAGGAATTGCCTCCAAACATTGACTTCAATTCACATTCTTCTCTATTAATAAACAGTAAGAGAAATTTAAAACATCTTTGTATTCTGAAAACATCAGTGTGCTATTATTTTTGTCCAAATTAAAAAGTATTTCAGCAAGGAGTTAAATCCTGTTACTTCTTTGACTGAAGAAGCTTCCCATGCAATACCACTGCATCCAACAGTGATATTGTGACCAGTTGTGTATTAGTTTCAATACTGAAATAACTTTGACCTAGACCAAATCTATGCATAATACTTAGAACTACTCCATTTTGTTGCCTTTGAGGTTTCATAATAAACCAGAAAGTCCAGTGTTTCAACAGAAATGAGATTACCTGATCTAGTGGCATTTACCACCTCAGGAGAAACTACACTTATATCTGTAAAACAAAAAGTCAACACTTTGGACTCAGTTGTTTAAAGTTCGTAGCAGGATCTTTTAAGAAGACAATTTATTAACTTTCTTGTCCCCTGTCACATTTGGAAGCATCTGGCAATAGGGTTTATACAGAACTGAAACAATTTACACAAGGGTAGATGTAAAACATAGAGAGCAGCTGTCAAATTTCCATCACATTGACAGTCAATGCATGTAACAAATCTAGCATAATTGTCCCTAAAAAACAATTAAGACAACTGCACAAATAAAGTTTCCCTCAAAGAAGCTGCATCATTTAACTTCTTAAAATTTTACAATCTAGAAATCCTGCTGCCTGAATTACGTGGAAAGCCTTCCAAAGCTGATCTGCCCTTGACTTTTCTACAAGCATTTGGGTTTCATAACCACAAAGAAAGATCCAGAAACACAAGGACACAAATAAGAATAGAAATGCAGTTCTAGAAGTTGCATGCCTCCTTTTCACTTAATAGAGAAGCTACAGATTCAACTACTTTCTGCAGCCGTGCCACTGCAATATAGCTACTGTGCATTTATGTTACCTACTACTTACCACCCCTGTGAGTTTTCATTTAGCACCAAGGGGATAAGTTAGTCCTATAAAACCTTCTCCCCCTTCTCTTCCTCACTTCTTCACCTCCCACCCCAGCTTCAGTTGGTGTCTCAATTTTGACAACCACTCCGTAACAGAAAGCAATGAAATAGAGGCACATCCTTCTTTTTGTTTCAGTCCTAACAGACAGCTTCATCTATTGCATGCTTCATCTGCATATGGAAAAATAGGTTACTTCCAATCCTGCCTATAAGATCAGTATATCTTAGAGACAGTGGAAAAAAGTACTAATTTGTCATAGTTCCACAGCAACTATACAGTAGAACAGAAAGTGATGTAGACTCAAGATAGCTACATCAACTTCAGTAATGTTCACAAATTAATTTTACCAATTTGCCAACTGCAGTCTAAAAATGTAAATCTTCCCCATTCCTTACAGTAAATCAAGAGCTTAGTTATTTTTAAAAGCCTTTCTGTATTACTTCACCCTGAATTCTAACAGTACTCCAGTTAGAATTTATCAGGTTTTCTGGACCATTTAATTTTACTGTGATAGTCTACTGATCAATGAAAATACAAGACATACAAAGACCTTCACATTCTGTTATTTCACTATTTGTCTAAAAAAAAAATGAATTAAAAGGAAAACTCACTTGCTGCAGTTGCTACTGGCTGGGCAATATTAGGAGGTGGCTTCAATTTCATGAGCTCATTAAGACTATTGTTCTTTAGCAGATCTTTCAGCTGAATCTGGTCCTTTGAAGGTGCAGTGGTCAAGGCATTGCGTACTGCTGGTGCTGCAACCGAGGGACGAGTAGTTGTGCTAGTCTGAATGATTTTTGCTACAGTGATAGTCTGCCTTGTAGTTGTAACAGGTGTTGTTTTTGTCATCACTAGTGTAGTCCCCAAAGTTGGAAGCTGATTTATTTGATTCAGCACAAAGGTTGTGGTGGATGGTGGTTGCTAACAACAAAAAACAACAGGAAAATTTTCAGAAGACAGTGAAAAAGAGCAGACTTTAGTAGCCTTTCATCTAGAGGACAGGAGTCACCAGTTTTTAAGACACCTGTAATAAGAAATGTCTTTCTATAACATGCTGAAGATGTTAAGAGTAATTATCTTGTGGTGCAACAGTCTTAACAAGTGTCTACCAATACATTGCCATATGTGGTTTTGCATGGTATTTTCACATTTTAAAGGAAATATAAAATAGGATGAAGGTTTCATTGCTTAGGTACAAGATATGACTACTGCAGGTACAGGGACCCTATGCTGAGGAGAATTTCAAATACATACTCTAACTTCACAACTGCTAAGCCCTCACAGTCTCAGTACAAGTAGAATTCAGATGATGGCCAACTGGCACTTTATAGTCTCACCTCCCTCATTACATTTCACTGATACACTGTATTGGGTTTATGTGGCAAGGTTAGGCTGCAGGGGTGGCTTCTGTGAGAAGATGCCAGAAGCCTCCCCCACATCCAATAGAGACAGTTCCAACCTTCTGTCAGATGAACCCACAGTTGGTCAAGGCTGAACCCATCATAGCTCGTACAGTGTTTTGGCTTTAGTCTGAGAACATGCTGATAAAGACACCCATGTTTTAGCTGTTGCTGAGCAGTGCTTATCCCCATCAAGGACTTTTCAGTCTCTCATGCTCTACCTGCAAGGAGGGGCACAAGAAGCTGAGAGGGAGCAGAGACCTGATCCAAACTAGCCAGAAGGGTATTCCATACCATAGCTTGTCATGCTTCGTATAGAAACTGGGGGGAGTTACCCAGAAGGGGCTGATGGCTGCTCAGGCTGGGCATCGGTTGGTGGGTGCTGAGCAATTGTATTGTGCACCATTTGTGTTTATTGGGTTTTTTTCCTTTTCCCTTTTAGTTTTATATTCTCTCCTCCTGTTATTTCACTTATTATTATTAGTAGTAATAGACAGCACTTTAGTTATTCAACTGCTACCTCAACCTGTGGGATTCACATTCTTTTGATTCACCTCCCCATCCTGCCCAGAAGGAAGGAGAGCTGTGAGTGAGCAGCTGTGTGGTGCTGAGTTATCAGCTGAGTCTAAACCACAAACGCATATTTAAGAAGGGAGGAAGAACTACTGTGCAATCAACAACTGGGAGAAAGGAGTGAGAGTATGCAAGAAAACAACTCTGCAGACTCCACTGTCAGTGAGGAAGGAGGGGAGGAGGTGCTCCAGGCTGTCCACCTGCAGCCCATGCAGGGCCCCATGCCAGAGCAGATGCATGTCCTTCAGGCACATTATGACCCTATGGACAGGGGCAGGTTTTCTGGCAGGACTTATGGCCATGGAGGGACCCACACTGCAACAGTCCATTCCTGAAGGACTGCGCTCCAAGGGAAGGGCCCACAATGAGGCAGTTTGTGGAAAACTACACTCTGCGAGAATGACCCATGCTGGGAAAGTTAGCAAAGGAGCTGCTGGAGCAGGGAATGGGCATGAGCAGGAAGCAGCAGCAGAGACAGCTCTCATTATCCTACTCCAGGGATAGCTGGCAATAAATTAATTTCCCCAAGTCAAGTCTGTTTTGACCATGACACTAACCGCTGATCTCCCTGTCCTTATCTCAGCCCACAAGTCTTGCATCATTTTTCCCCCATCCAGTTGAGGATGGGGGAGTGGAAAGAGCACCTGATATTCCACCAAGGTTAACCCACCACAAGTACACATATAAAACCTTGAAGTACCAGTCCTTACCCGAACATTTAATAAGGCTGGAGTCGATACAGTCTCTGGCTCTTGCTTCACAGCAGCTGTGGCCTCAGCCTCCAAGCCTAGTTCTAAAGCGCTAAGTGGCACTGACTGCAGAGGAAAGAAAGTAAGCATCAGGAAACCTTAAATTAGCAGGGAAAGAAACCTTAAGAGTAAATATCCACCCACAGAACAGGGAAGTTAACAGGGAAGTCCTCAACTGTGCCCATTAACATAGGTTTCACTGAAAATAAAGATCAGCAAGAGGTCAATTTCACATCCAAAGAAGTTAAACGTACAACACTTTGTTAGTTAACTGTGGTAAAAATGTAATCAGCTTTGTGATATCACTGCTAAGCACACTGCTGCTCCCAGTCTATGGCTGAAATGGTCAATTATGAAATAACTGAATGCTGTCATGGAGCTTAAACACTGTATTGTATTACACTTTTTTCACACATTTCATAGGAGAGCAGTTAGACTCCAGTGACACTAGAGTTCTCCATGGATACAAGACAGCAGGCCACCCTTTAATGCTCAGAACTTGAGTATATTTATGCTTATACTGACCTAAATGGTGCACTTCAGATTGCTTTTTTGTATGAAAGTTTAAAATTAATTAACAAGTCATTTTCCAATCTCAGTACTATGAAGCAAGAAATTTATGAAAACTCCACATTCATTAGCTATTTGCCATGAATACTCCCTGCAGCCCTGCCCCCAATACATCAAGTAGAAGCTCTTCTGTCCCATAGCAAACACCTATGTTCTTGTTTTAACCTGCTGAACAGCTGGAGTTGGTGCTGGAGTTGCAAGAACCACATCCGGAGAGTCAATATCAAATAGGTCATTTGGACTGATTCCACTCTCACTCAAAGCAGCAAGCAACAGATCTTGTCCTGGCTCCACCATCTCTAAAAGAATTAGAACCACAAATACCAGTTACATTTCATTCGGACTTTGTGCACACACACATACTCACAATTGAAGTTCCCCTTCCTGCATTTAAGGGCGTACACGATGTGCTCTCTTGTACACACAGTTTCACTTTCCGGATTTGTTCTGGCTCTTTTGTTCATTTGTAGATTTTTCCTCTATTTGGTTTTTCAAATCTTTTCAATATAACCACCATATTTAGAAGCAGGAAGAATAGAGCAGTTTACTACAGAAGATGCTATCATACCCATAAACTTGAAAAGGGAAAAAAAAAAAGCCTTTTCTGGTCTTTGTTGTACCACGTTTTTGAGCATTGCAAGAACTACAAGAGGCAGAAACGGTGAGACTGTATTATGCTAATGCTAGAGTCTTTGTCAGTGAAACACACTGCACGAGGGAAGCACAATTAAAACTCATTTAGTTTATCTTGTAACGACAAGTTAGCGATAAAAAGCTTATAAGGAAACCTTTTCTTTCTTGCTTGCTATTACATTAGGTAGTAATTCATTCATATGAGAAATGTTTTGCATGGTGGAAAGAACCAATGTTCCATTATTGTAGTATGTTAACTACACATTAAATAGGACACTAACATCAGGTCACAGACTCCTTTATGTGTAGGACAAGCAAAATTAATTTCAAAAAGCTATTCTAGACAGTGTAAAACCTTGCTAAAAAAGCCAAATACTCTGCTTTCAGATTAAGGCACAGCATAACATATTTTGCTTCCTTAAGAAGGAAGCCCATTTGTGTTAGTACTAAGACAAAAATTACATAACTTCAAAATCACATAACTTGAGCTCTTGCCTATATATTCTATACCTCAATAAAGATTTTCTTCTCTATACCTCCTGTAACATCCACTGGCAACAAAACACCAAAACCTAACAAAACTGGACACCTACTCTAAAGGAGGCAAGAGGACAAAGATATTTACTGACATTTTAGATATACTCATTCACAGACTACTTATCAGCATTCACTTGCTTGTCCTCCCTTACATGCACAGCTAAGCCACATCCAGCTGCTTGGTCACACGCATAACTCATTACAAGAATTACCTGTTCTGCCAAATGTGCTAAGTTAAGCCTCAGGCACATAATTCTTCTTCTTCCTAGTTTTAGTCTGTGCAATAGCAGGGAGAAACCTTCTTTCAGTGGACTAATACCAAAATGGTGGCACCACAATTGAAGCAGTGGATGTAAGGTACTAGGACAAGGGGAAGATATATTTTGAAGCATCAAAAGACAGCACTACCCAGAAGAACAGCAAAGCAACAAGCAGCAATTGGTGGGACTGCTACTGACCACACGGAATCCCATTTTACACCACTTGCTGTGTCAAAACTAGATTCTACTTTTTTAAAGGCATTTGAGGTGATCACATAATTACAAACCAGACCATTCTGCCAATTTATCAGACAGAGAAGATATTAAGAAATAAAGACATCTAGCAGATTTAATTAACATGGCAGCTCCTTCAAAGGATGTCACCTCCCACTAGTCTATCTCCTGGAACCTTGAATGGGTCATAAAAAATGAGTAAGAACAGACTGTCAGCTCTACCTTGCAGAAGGATTAAGTGTATCGTCTCAAAACAAGGGGATCTCACATGTATATTAATTGGGTAGGATAAATCCTTAATTTTCAGACTGAAATACTAACAGCAAAGCTCATAGCTAAGTTTAGAAGCTTACAGCATTATTTGCTGATTAGAAACAGGTGAGTTTACAAAGATTAAGACTGCAGATGGAGTTTTAGCTCATCAGTACTTTTGGCATTAGGAACTTCAGAGCACTGAGACTGATCTGTCCACAAACGGTAAATTAAGATAGGTTACCCCTTCAAAACAGCAGCTCCAAAACACTTCACATTCACAACCCTACAATGTCCATTTGGGAAAGGGGCATGAGCACTCTTCCACACAGCGCAACACCTTTGCTCTACATGGTCAAATAAACAAAAACTGTCTAAATATACCAAGGGAAAAAAGGCAGTTATGACATCATTTAGTCTGTCTGTAGTTTTGATGACGCCAGCTCTAAGAGAAGATATGATTAAATGCTATTGAATAAAGGCATGGAAACTTGGGGTGCTTACTTAAAAGAGCTAGCGCCAAAAAAAATTACTCAAGATAACTTCTAGTCTACTCTTGCAATATGTGAAGGCCTTTCTATGAAGTTGAGACTCAAAACAAAATCAAGGCTAGAAAAAAACATGCCAACACCACATAAGAACACATCCTCCCCAACCACCCTAAAACACTGCCACAACCCAACAACTCTGCTTCAAGTCAAGCTTAACATATCTATGATAATACTGCACTCATCATTTTTAACCTTTAAAACCACCATGGATAGCCTAAGATTGTTTCACCAAGCTCAGAAAAAAAGTATTTGTAGCAGTAATAATCTCGTTGCTCACTTCAGCTTTCATGAGGTACAGAGTGATAGAAATTAGTGTAGGAATTCCTACAATTCCAGAATGAGTATCTTCAGTTTAGAAGCATCCCTTTCCTAGCAGGGCTCTTTTCACATAAGAAATCCCCCGGCTGCATCTCTCATACTAAGCCCAAATGTAACAGTCTTAAAGCTTAGCAGTTGCTAACAATGCAGCAAAAAGCAAAATAGAACAGCAGCAATAGTTTATTTGTGTGTCAGACAGTTTGGACAATGGAAGTTTGACTAGTTTCGCTTATTTTGTTTCTGTACACTAGGAACAAAGCTGCATTGTTTGAAACTGGAACAAAAGGAATTCGGGACTTCTAGAATTTTTACATTAAAAGTCACTGAATACTTTGCACCAATTTTAGGCTTTGTGAAACTTCCAAGTCCCACTGCTGCCTATCCCCAATTATAATGCAGCAAGGAAATTAAATGGGGGGAACTAAGTAAACACAGGCAAAGCTGCATTGTGATAGGTCAGTTTATTTTTTGTGACATATGCTAGTCAAGCCTAAAGCGTTATCAAGCTGAAACAGCTCCATAATCTTACAAGGTAGGAGGCTCCTCAGTTAACACAAGTGAAAGCGACTTTATCAAGCTCCGCAGCTCAGCTTTGGCAATACTATATAAGGACCTGTTTGCCACATCTTTAAAATCTCCAAAAGAAATTACTTATAAAAAAGTTGTGAATATTACAAGCTGTTCCCTAAGCATTTCACCAATCCAAGGACTGTTGTGAGCATGCAGAATCTTGCAGATAAGGTTGTCTATGTTTAGTCGGGCTACCCAATGTCACTGAGCAAGGCTCAACCAGTTAGATAAAGCTTAAAAAAATATATGTATTTCTAGAATTCCAGCAGTAATATTTCAGTTTCTTTTGTATCAATAATATAAACTGCTGCCATTTCACATTTCACAACACATCAAGCATTTCTATAAGGTGCTCTTCTGCTGCAGAATATAGCCTAAAACTTTGATAAAGACAGCTCTGCTACCACTGCACATTATGTAAATAATTTCTGATTTAAAGACACAAAACCAAAATGCCATGTTCAATAGTATGTCATGTATCCATGCCAACCTGACTCTCTCCCTCCCTCCATTTTAGCTTTGGTACAAAGAAGCAAAAAACAAAACAAAAAAGGGAAAGCACATGCTAAGCAACCCACTCTCCATTTCCCCCAAGGAAAATAATGGCAGAATCCTAAACGATGAAAAGGCTTTTGATTTTTTAGGTGTGAGAGTTACATGTTGTAACACTGTATACCTAAAGTGCTTATCTAAAAATCATCATCAACTGTAATATCACAACTTAAATCAAACACAATCAACCAGGCACAGCTATTTCCAAATCCTCTGGACATCTGGCCTCTGTGGCACACCCAACCTGCAAACGGGGGTCTGAATGGGACCAATGCAGTGTGGCAACTCCTGTTCTCCTTTTACAGGGAGGGATTTTCCTACTGGCTTTCTGAGGAATACATGTCACTTGAACTACACTGGAAACCATTTAAAATACACACAAATACTGAAGTTGTAGAGAAAAGACAGGTATGACCCCTTCAGTTCTCTGGCTGTCTAAACCACAAGCTACTATTAACCTAAAAAATTCCCCATCTCCATTCACAGCCTCTCACAAGAGAGGTGTAAGGGCTGCTAACCCTCAATCCCACACAACAGGATTCTCTGGATATCCAGATGGGTTCTGCTCATCTTGCAGCTTTTGGCTCCAGAAGGCAACCTGGGAAACAATAAAATAGGAAAAAAGCCAACCCTATCCCTTCTGGTCTTTTCCAAGTCACCATCTAACCATAGAATAAAGCACTAATGACTGAACTCACCCATCCTTACAGACCTTACCCTCAAGCCTAGTGGTTAACATGGCATTTGAATGCACAAAGTTTACTTCCGATACACAAAACCCTGTAAAACACGTTAACAGTTTTGCACACACTGGCCACGACTCTGAAGTCAAAGCTTGTAAGAACAGGAGGTAGTTCAGGATGCTGTGGGACTCAACTCTGCCTCAAAGCTCTCTTACAACTGTCCTATGAAATTTACAGCAGTCAGGATACACAGACTGAAAATGGGAAATTGAGAAGCTTTTAAAATGCTAAATGCAATGATATGGCAAAAAATCAGCTTTTAGACTAAATGGTGGGAGGTCAAAATTTAGGCTCTAGCGAAGGTTTTCAAGAAATAAAACCCAGAAGAGGCAGCAGCAGTAGCTGAGCACTTTTACCCCCCCTTGATTTTGGCCTGGGAGTCAGTTCTAGGTGTATCTCAAGGAACAAGAAACGCATTAACCATATTGCTGCCCACTTCAATAGCTTTTCAAGTAGCTATTGGTCAGTTTTGACATTAAAGAATTTGTCTGGATAGCAAAAAGGCAAACTACGCACATTTTAAAGCCTGTAATGGCATTCAGAAGTAACGTATCACACCAGTAAGGAAGATCAGGAAACCAGTTCAAATGTCATGCTGTTAAACCACTTCTGCCACAGTAAATCATTTGCTTTGCATCATCAATTACAGTTTTTCAGTTTAGGGGGGCAAAAAAGCATGCAAAACATTCATGCATGCATTTAATTCATTTTTATCCAGAAACAACCTACACGCTCTAAAGCCAATCAGTGCATCACTGAGTTAATTCTTAACTCCAGAGCAAGTAATAGGGGAAAAAAATAATTGAAATAATTATTAGACTGAATAAACACCACAATCTGAAGTTATCTAATTCATCAGTCCAACCTTTTAAAGCATTTAAACGACTGGCCTAACCTTTAACAGCTATCAAACATCTAAAACCAACCTACAAATACCTGGCTAGAAAGTCCAAGAGTTGTAATTTATACCCCCAAACACAGTGTGGAACCCGCTCAGCCAAAAATAATAATGAAATAACCGATAAAAGGATAGATAGAAACCGCACAAGGCCTCTTCCCCTTCAGACTGTAAGGGCATTTTTATGTTAAACTATTACTCACCCTAGCAACCCCTGTTTGAGGTGCGCTCGTTAAGAGTCACTGGACTTTGAGGCCGGGTCTGTCGCTGCGGCGTTCAACCCCACCGGGAGCTACGGGGCTCCGGGCGGGCGCGCCAGCCCCACGGGAAGGCAGCGGGAGGGTCCCGGTTCCCGGCCTCGCCACCTTCCCCACCAACACGTGTTACCGACATAAACTTCCGGGTTGGGCGAGAATTGGCTGCGTAATTGTGTCCCATGCGCGACTTTTTGTTTTCAGACCTTCATCTCTTTAAAGATCCCCTTAACAACGCTGGGATTCCGGAGAAGGGCGATGGGGTTGAGGCTCACGGCAGCCTTTAGAGCCACTCCAGCACCATAAATCACCCCCACACACACACACACACCCCGCCTCGTTTCATCAGAGCGGCTCCATTTCAAACGTTAACAATTACCCCAGCCGCGGAAAGCCCGCACAAAGGCGAGCGCCGCGGAGCCGGCGGGGAGACGCCGCCGTCCCGATGCCATTTTACCCGAGCAGGGCGGGGGAGCGAGCCCAGCCTCACCGCCGCCCCCCACCCCCGCGCCGCCAACCGCTACCGAACCGCTTCCCCACAGCCGAGGGGGCTCCGGCGCCCGCCCAGGCGGCCCCACCGCTCCCCACACGCCCTCGAGCACAAAGTTTACCCGACTCCCAAGCAAGCGACGGCCCAGCCGGGCCAGGGGCGCCTTCCCCCGGCTCACAGCGCCGCACCGGGCCCACCGGGGACCCCCGGCGGGGGCGGCCTCAGGGCCCGCCCCAAGCTAAGGGGCCAGCAGAGGCGAGGAGCCCAGCACCGACACGGCGGCTTCCCCTTCACGCAACACTCCCGTCACGCACACCGCGGGGCCCGGCGCGCTGCAGTAGCGGCGAGGTCTGAGGAAAGAGAACCCCCGGGGGCGCCGCAGCGAAGCCGCCGCGCAGGGAGCGGCCTAAGGCGGCCGAGCAGACCCACAACCGAGCGATAGGGCGGAGCAGGACTCACTCTCTCTCGGTCGCTCCCGGTCCTCCCGCGGCCGGTCCCAGAAGTGTCCGCCGCTGGCGCCGCCGCCCGCCGCTCTCTAACTCACGGCCGCCATCTTTGCCCTCCCTCCCCTCTCACAGGGAGGGGGAGGGGGGGGCAGCGGGGCTGAAGGCCGCCCGCCGCGCCGCACCACGTGACCAACGCCGCGCCTCCTCCTCCTCCACCTCCTCTTCCCCCCTCCCTCCCCCCCCCCTCGCCGCGCCGCACCC
>WYDI02029113.1:28252-47699 GCA_009867235.2 Psittacus erithacus | reverse complement strand
TGGGAGGAGGAACATGCCATATGTATGTTCTTCCTTTTTGTGGGGTAGAAATTTGTTTTTAAATATACTAAATTTAGCTGCTCAGTAAATTAATAAGGTAATGATTTCAGCTTGAATTTGTTTTGAAGGTTAAGACAAAACTGCATAGATTGGTTAATGGAAAGTGAAAAACAGGATGATCTTTATTCGTTCATAAATGCAAACAGTTTAAGACCAGAAGGAGATCATTAGAGCCTTCAGTCTGAGCTATTTTCTCTTCAATTTCATCCAAATCCTTCCTGCAATGAGCAGACTTGAATTTGGGTGAAGTTGTCTTTTTCTTAAAAAAAGGTCCTTCCATCTCAATGTTTCTGAAAAGCGTTGACTCCTAAAGTGTTAATCATTACCCTGTGTGTTAGTAAAGCAAGTCTGGAAAGCAGAATCAGCAATGCACAATGTATAAAGACAACAACCCTCCCCACTGCCCTCCCAACTCCTGCGCAAACCTAGCACCATAGCCTAGGGGATGAACATAAGAGTAACATAAGATGGGTGTTATTTGCACCCTTCTGATAGCTAAGGTTTTTGTGGAGGGTCTGCTGTGGAATTTCAAAGACAATAAGTAAACTTGCACCAGACAAATAAAGTTGCATTCCTTTACATTTTAGATGTAAGACATAAAACAGAGACAGTGCCATTCAATCCTTTATCAAAGGTGACACAACCCCAGAAAGCTTTGATGCTGTCTATTGCAAACCTCATGAGGATTTGAGTAGGAAACAAAATCTGATTATTTTGTTTGACTGGCCTTTCTAACTGCATGCATTCAGAAAGAGTTTTGGTATAATTCTCTTCTCCTCTCTTTATTGTGTGGTTTGCTTTGTTTGCTTGAGTTTAAAACTGCCATTATGTGAAAGTGTTGCATGTATAAATAATTTAAACGATAATTCTGTGGGGATACTAATAATACATCCCTGCTTTCTCAATAGCAACTTATTACTGTTCTGAGAACTAGTATTCCATAGGAACGGTTACACAACATGACTGTATCAACAATATTGCGGATGTTGACAGCAAAATAATTTTTACATCTATTTAATGAAGTGTATTTTTCTTCTTAAAAAAATGCCCTTTTGTTTATAACTTGCACCACTGCTTTAAATTCTCTATAAATACCCAAAGGCTACTTGAATGGACAGATGGATGGACAGACAGTTACATCCATCTGGTTTTATCTATCTTAAGTGTTTGGATGTGATACCTTTCCCCAGTAAGAAGCCACAATGATACAATTATCTAACAATGCACAATTTCTTCTAAGGGCAATCTAATCAGTTAATAGTTGTTAATAAAGACAAATGTACAAAGATAATAAGTGGGTCAAACTGTAAGAGTCCTACTCTGTTCACTCCCATTTAAAAGAAAGAAAAAGCTTTTGATGGGGCTTCTCTTACTTTTACCCCGTCGTTTTATAACTTTCTTTGCCACCCCTTCATAGCAAATAGTAATTTTGAGTAGGCCAACATCAAGCCCAAGTTGTATGCACTTGGTGGTAATGAGATAGTGTAGCTGCCCTTTAAGGAGTCAGCAAATCCAACAGTTGAGTCTTCTTTTGTCTTTTTTTATATTTGTTGTTTAGTCTCCAGTAAATGAATGGATGCTGTCAGTCTGAATGACTGCTGCTTAGAGAAATCAAGCTTTTTACTGTGCTAACCTCATCCTGGTGTCTTTTGGAAAGTCATAGGGCAGGCAGGCACTGTTTAAAGCAGTCATAAGTAAAAGCCTACTCCATGCTCCATACACAGCAAACAGTGAGGATTAAACAACTCATGAGATGTAGCAGCCACCCTTTCACAGAGGCACACTATTTCAGGACTTGTATTTTTGGACTGTATTATTGAAAAAGATACTGATTATAGATAATCACAAACTGTTTAAAGCTATATTGTTTTATTGAGGTTTTTTGCTGTTTTTTTAATAAACATTGCAGAGCTTTATCAAAACTGTATTCATGTCTTCTGTCCTAAAGTACAGCTATGTTGTGATGATTCTCAGGGCAAATTATTTAGACGTTAAAGGATGCACAGTCCATGCAAACAAAATGGAGCTCAAGAACTGGGAGGAAAGTATAGTTATAATTTTAAAATACTGTGAAAAGCTTCACACTAATTACTATACAAGAGTTAAAATTACTGATGAGATGGAACAAGTCACAGCTGCAGCTGCTGCAGAGATTGCTTGGCTAACAAACTATTACAATAAACAGAGCATTGTTTAAAAGAAGTTCATGTTTTAGATGGCAAAGATAGGTTTACAACCTGGTAACAAAAATTGACAGTGAACCTAGAGCAACATTACTCTCTCAGACATTCTTAAATATAAGTCTTACTCCTCTGTACTCCTCTATGACTACTCACACATTTATTCCCACTGCCCAAAATCCACACATATTTCCTAGTGTTGCTCTTTCTCTCACACCTCCAGTGCCTACCTCTCTTCCTATTTCCACCTCAACAATACATCTCTTTTGCTTCTGTCTTCATCTCTTCTCACCTTGACTATTGTAGTCCCCTCCTCTCAAAATTCTTATTTCCAGTCCTTCCTCTCCCCCTCCATATGTCAAATGCTGATGCTCCCTTCTCACATGCCCATCAAAATCACTTCCTACTTTGGGCACTTCAGTAGCCTTCCACCATTCTTTTCTGGATCAATTTCAAAATTGCCTTTTTTAAAACAATGTCAAAAACAACCTTATCATAAATGTCTTTATATATATATATATGTTCTCCTCTCTACTGTCTAATGCTGCCTTCCCCTCAGATCTGCAATCTCACTTGAAAAATCCTTCCTCTCTGCCATAGCTGCCATCTAAAGAGCCCTTCTGTATCTAAAGAGCCTTTCTGTATCATTGGCTAGCCATATATTTTCTCCTTTGCCTGTACATACCTCTTAATTTCTCTCCATGGAAACTGGTTTGGGACTGAGTTCATGAGGAAGATTAATACTGTATGGCATGCTTAAGCAGTTATTATAGAACCATGCTATATTGGAAAACCAGAGGATGATCTAGGTAGCACTTAGGATAAATTTGGCACTACAAAACAGGGGTTTTTTTCAGTCTAGGTGAAAAACATGTCCACAAAAATTTTCACTTACCAATTTTTTACCTGTATTTACACCTGAAAATGAAGTGTAGTCAGCTGTCTTAGCTGCACATCTTTGCATTAAATTTGTCCTAGCAATGAGGTATTTGGAGCTGTGAGATTTTTGTTTCAAATTAGGATGTGGAATTTGACGTTATGATATTCTCATATTTGTTGTTTTGTAGACCCTAGTTTCTTGTACCAAAGGAAGAAGGGTCCTCTAGATACATGATTTCTTTTTTTTTTTTTTTTGACTGTGAATACATGTATCAGACGTCAAAAATTAGCCAACTAATTGGACCATTCACCCAGTAGAATTGATTGGTGGTTAAGGAACATTCATAAAGTACAGCTGGGTTTTCCAACTCAGGCTTCTGTCAAAACCCATTTAGAGTGCTACATTTTTCTTTGGTTACTGACCACTATATTTGTTTGTGTTTATTTCATTGTCTTAGAGAGCAAATGCATTTCCTGAAATGTGTCTGAAAACTCAGGTGAGACACCACAGGCTATGCTGTCTTAGGCTAGAATTTACTAAGTTTAAAGCACATGTGGCATTACTAGGGTCTGCTAGGCCTCATGTTGCTTATAAAGATATACTTTATATTTTTTATGATTACAATGATGCCAAAAAATTTGTGGATGATAATATAGTCACATTGGAAAGACTGAACATAAAAACTGAGGAAGAACCAAGGAAAGGAAATTGAAACGAACTCAATTAATCTGAACGGGTGTCTGCATTTGTTGCTTTTATTACTGTGTTTTACATGGATGACAGTTTACAAGTTTATATGTATAAAGGCATATTTGATTTCTAAAATAATATCTAAATAATATTTAGATATTACAAGATTTTCACTATCAAATTAAAAATGTGTATTGTTCCTAGGAATGTGCATGTCATTGATAATAATTCACAGTAAGAAAAACAAAGAGTAACTTTCCCTCCTCTAACTACTGATTATCTATGTTTTCTTCAGTTTGGACTCTCAATTAGAATTAAAACTTTAGGTTTATTCTATTTATAGATAATTTCTTAAGAAATTCATTTTTAAATTCTTATGCACACAAGCACAATGCTGAACTGCTTTGCTTGAAGATGCTGCCTGTGAATTTGGGACATTTTATTCTCTTTTCACAGACTTTCTTTGTTTTACATAATGTTGCTATTTACCTTAACTTCTGTGTTTCTTTCAAAGGTTGGTTAAAGCTATTCTAAAACTTTGCTTGAACTTCTTAAGAAAGTATTATTATAATATTGTCTTATAAATGAGCTAAGCCACAACAGAAGATCTCTATAAAACATTTTACAAAATATTTCCTCATTAATATATATGTATCTCCTAGATATGTGCATCATTTGAGTTGCATATGAGTGTCAAGCATAAACCCTGAAAAGTTTAGGTTAAGGTAATCTTTAGCTATCACTGGATTTCCCAGCATTGTTGTCTAGCTGCTGCCCAGTCCCAAGACACCTACAAACTTTTGGTCCCCATGTACTTATTTCTTTTGGTGAACATGCACAAAACTGCTCAGAATTGGGTATAACTAAGAAACTTGGAATTGTAAGCCTAGTAGTACTGGAAAGTGAGGTATTGCCATGCCCAAGGTTATGTTAGATAGGAAGGGCCTCCAGGAGAGAGGAGTAGGAACACAAATATGGTTCATGTATTTACATATTTCTTATATTTACAATACATATATGGTGATGAATAGACAGTAACGTGTTCCAGAATGACACACAAGTTTGAATACAAAATCAGCCTTGCCTCAATGTATCTTCCAGGGGCCAAATCCAGCCAAAGTTCTTGTCATACATCAGCCATACCAAGCTTTACACAAAAGAGGCGAATGGGGTAGAGGGAGTGCTATACTCAATGGCTCATTGGCTAGAAAATTCACTTGTTAAATTGGATATATGTTTGCAGGTCTTCTCTTAGTCTTGATTTAAATCAATGTCTTAACTGTTTCAAGTGAGTTGAGTTTCCCAGTCAATGGACTATTGAACATAATGCTCCATCTTTACTCTTCTTCACTATCATGCCTTTCTTGTTCTCCCTACTGCCAGTTCTGTTGTGTATGTAATGACTAGTCAGTAGAACAAAATGAAACAAGAACAAGGGTTTGACTGTACAGTTGCTTGGTTAAGGCTCCAACTTCAGATGTGTGAGAGTTAAATGGTAGTTAATTATGACTGTATAATTACTTACTTCAGGTGGAGCATCTTCAGAATGAGAACTGAAAGGGCTTTGTTCACTGTACTGAATACGTGGGTGATTCAGATATTCTTTTAGGATGTGATGGACCTATGCTTAAGTCTTTGCTACAAATCAAGCAGGATAAGAAGGCAAAACTTGATCTCCTTCTTTCCAGATAAATAGTTAAATAATTACAGTGTCAGCTATAAAGGAAAGAGATCTTTATCTGTGTTGTTATAAGAAAGAACAGACATGTTCTGAGATGTCTGTCTCACTAAAAGGATCCATATAAAACCTGACTGGACATAAGTGTCTTCCTCTAACTCAGAGACAGAGCATGGTAATGGCATAAGTAACTCACTGTTAGGATAAGTATACACACAGCAGCAAAAATGCTAATGGGATAGGGTGCTAAAAAGTAGACATCTACACGCCTAAAGAATTTAGGTACTTTCAGTGTTAAGTGAGGGCTTTTTTTTTTTTTTTAACCAAAAAATGTAGTTAGGTATCTAAGTCCACCTTCTGGTGATTCCTGGAACATCTAAGCAGAGACAGGAATTTTCTTAGAAGCAGATCACCTACAATTTAGGCACTGTTGTCAATATCCATTTGCTAGTATCACCTTCTACCTCGCAATTTCACTGAACATTAAGATTGGCTCTAAAGGTCCAATAATGCTTTTGATAATAGGACTTGCTTATTTTGAAAATTTTCCTATACATCGGAGCACTTTACTAGACCTGGCTGAAGTGATCAACATTGGTGGGTACGGCCCTGCCATTACCAGTTTTCTGGGCTCAAATGCAGGTTTATACACATATTCTTAGATGCCTACGCAGTGCAGGAACAATTAGTGAAATTCTCCTGAAAATTAAGTCTCAGCACCTTACCAGTCAGAACAGAGTTAATACTGAAATCCATCAGCAACCAGTTATTAAAATTATGTAAGATCACACACAGAGTTTCCAAACTTCTCTCATAAAGAAAAATAAATATTAGGTAAGTTATATAGATTGGGTTTCATTTCACAACAGATATCTCAATTGTATGCAAAATATGGGATAGTGGAACACATTACAGAACTGGCCAGTTTTCATTGAAGAAATATGTGCTCAGTTTCAAGTTTATTTTTGGGTATGATTTAATTTTCACATGAGATATCTAAGTGGCAGTGACTACATTAAGAGAGACTTCTCCAGCTACCTGTCCTTTAACAGAGGAAAATTAAAATACATGAATAGTCCTCTCTTTAGCTGAAGAAGCCAAAGACTGAAATCTGGTGCACGTGAGCAGAGGCTCTTCCAATGATCTGCTCTGCCCAAAAACCACCTGAGCACTGAAATCAGGGAAATGCACCCTTTCATGTGCTTCAGAAAGTGCAAGCCTTCCTGGTTTCTGTCTTTGGCTTATTCAGAAGAATGGAAACAGCAGAGAGAAAAGAGAGAACAGATATGGTGTAACATTCACATATGTGTCCTCAGTCATAGCATATCTGGCCATCTAGGACCCTAGCAGAGCACCAACAAGCTTTATTGCTGGCTTGCCACCTGTGCTTTGCAATTTTTTCTGCAGAACCAACAATATGATAGGCTGGGGGAGACAAAGCACTGGACAGACAGTATGGGATTCTGAGATATGGAGTGATAGGCTGAGGAAATGGCCCCAGAAAGGTGTTTTAATTTGATCATTCCATGATTTCAAAGCAGTTTGGCTTACAGTAACTAAGACACAATGATATATGAAGCACCTACATATACTAACAAACTCTAAAAAATGTTTTTAGAACATTCTCCCCTCATTCCTGTGAGATACAGAGAACGCAAAATGGGATGAGACAGATAAAAACTTCACTAGTATGACATAGGGAAAATCTATATAACGTTTATGCTCTCAATACCTTTAGTCACTGTGGAACATGTATTCCATAACATGGCAGGCTGCAGTCTCATGGTATCTGTGGTGTTGACACATCTTTAGCTACTAAGCCATGAGACCGTCTGATTTGATAAAGTCTTGCCACCAGTGTTGGAATAATTAAAGGGGAAAAATGAACACAATTCTGCATTTACAAAGAGAAAGAAGATTTACATAAGCAGAATCTCCAGTAACCAGACAGTGCAAAGAGCAAAACACAAGGGATATTGGCATGTAGGTATGACTTACTGAGAGGTGATTAGGTGTATCTGGATAAGAGCTATAACATGGGAGAGGGGAGGATGTATTTATACATAGTGTATTATTTATGCCCATTGCTTCTAATTGCCTAACTAGTTCTCTTTCCTCTCACGTATACTTTAATACCACCAACCAGAGAAAGATGTCTACAGCTAAATATCTGCCAATTATTATGGACTTTTGCTTAATAGTCTATTGTTCCACTGACAGCACAGTTTTTAATATATCATTTTATACTATCCTGTACATCATCATTTTCCTGCCTCCCTTAGGGCCCTGGCTGTAATAGTTCCTATTTATTTCCACAAGCTAACATATATGCAAAAGATCTTGCAGTCATGATGTCTCCCCCACCATCTTCATCTCTTCCCATCTTTGTTTTTGTAATCCTTTTTGTCTGTTTTTAAAGTTACAGCATAAAGAAGTGTGAACACAGCATGTGCATAGAAACATACCAGGGTCAAAAACACAGCTTGCTGTGTGGTTCCCTTCCCCATCCATAAATACACAAGGCATTCCTCTGCTGCTCAGCAGCGTTATACTGCAGCCTTTTCTTGTGGCTTGCAGATTTGTTTTTTAGCTAGTAAACTGGAAAACAGATCAGAAAGGAAATAAAGAAAAACTCCCTTGCTATTCCAATGGGTGAGGTAGGAGTTTAAAAGCCTGAGTAGTGACTGATCACCTCACAGAATATGCTCAGCACCTTCTAAGAAAAAAACTGAACAGAGCATTGACTCTGGACTGGCAGTGCTGCGGTCTGGTTAGTTGCATCAAATGCTATGTCTTTCTGAGTGCTTGTTTTGCAAAAAGCTGTTTTTGCTATATACTGTACCAGTATAAGCTGGAGACGGTTGCAACTGCATTGCTGTCTCTGAAACAGAACAGACATCTTTAGAATCAGTAGTTTTCAAACTTTCAGCAGTGTGTTTCTATAAATACATTTTGGCTGTGTTATTCTTAAAGTAGGCTCTTCGGATCCAGTTTCCTGAGGTCTGCTGGTTGACAGGTAGAAAAATACTTTTTTTCCTTCAGATTTTAATAATAATGAAAAAGTGCACAAGCTTCGTCGTCAAGACAGGACAGTGGGTACAACGAAACTGTTATCTTAAGGCAAAATTTACTGTCAGAGAAAATGGAACATTCCTTCTGAATTCACAAACTGGTAGTGCATGTGCAGGTTGGTTGTAGATGGTTGCTACAATAAGGCTTCTTTCATACAGGTGTGTTTATGCCCCAGGCTTGCTGGCCACAGTCCATTCCATTTACAGAAGCTGAATTAAACAATAACTACTGCATTGCAAAAAGAAGAAGAAAAAAAAAAAAAGAAAGGTGAGCGTCAAAGGAGATGCCTGAGAGCTTTTTTAGGGCCAAGAAAAACCCTGTTGCAGTTGTCAGAGCTTGTTGATGTTGCATAGAACGGCACCTTTTTTTTTTTTTTTTTTTTTTTCTGCTGGATTTTGTGGTTCTGCCTTAGGAAAGAAAGTAAAATAGAACGGAAGAACAAAGTCCTACTCTATAAATCAGCAGCTGCTCCTTGCCAGATCAAAGGAGTGACATTTTTGCTCCTGGACTACTTGTCCACTTTAGGTGCTTGACAGACAGCTAACAGCTGGCCTGTTACATAGTATAGGAGAGTTGGGCTACATCTTCTTCAGAGTAGATGACAAGCTAATCAGAGATATCCATAGCGCAGGACATGTGAGTGCACCTTGATCTCTTTAAATATACCCAGTACATCATTGCAAAACACCTTTATGCATTTTTGGCAAGTTGCTACTGAGGTAGTTTCCACTGAAAACTAAGAAGGAGAATTAGTGCCTTAATCTAAGTTGATCAGGGAAGTTAAACAGATGTTAAATTTGTTGACAACTCTTTTTTTTCAGGTCAGTTTAGAATTGGCTAAAAAAAATACTTCCAAACAGTTAGAAAGATGTGTAAAATACTTTGATGTGATATTCTTCAAAAACTACACCTAGTACAAGTTGCTTAAACTAGGCCCCTCAACTCCTGTGTCAGAACCTAGATAAGGTGCTTGTGTTTTCAGGACTGCTGGACCCTCATGAGTTTTGAAAATCCTTCCCTGTGAGTTTAAGATGATAAATTAACATGTCTTTAAATGCATGATTTACTTAAGATTTAATAGATCTGTTATCTACCTTTAGCATGGATATCTAAGTGCTAGCAAATCAAAGAACATGCCAAATTAGCTAAAATTGTATTTAGCATCTCCACAAGACATATGTATACAAACCTGGAATTTTAATGTCAGCAGTAAAAATTTCAAAGTGATTCAGTTTCTAGTTGATTCCCATCTGCAATAAATCAAGTACAGGATGAGGTTTTATACTACAGCTTATGTCTATTGACTTTGCATTTTATCTGTAAGATATGAATAGCTAAGGAAGTATGTCTGTTTGTCTCCTCCCTTCCTTTCAAGTATCTTGAAAAGATCATTTTTACGGTGCATGATAAATAACCATATGTGAATAACCTGATGGCAGTCGGGAAAGAGCAACAGCCACCTCCGGTGTGTGCTGTGTGGCTTCAGGTGCAATTGGGAGCACTGCAAGGCGCCAGACACCCGGGGGGTACAAGGGATGATGCTTTTTCACTCAAGCGGGGGTTTCTTGAGAGCCAGTAAGGAGACCCGGGCCCATTCGGGGGCCCGGACGAGTGTGCAGAGGGAACGCCTCACCACCTTCCCGGTAACAGCCATGCGTATTCCCCACCAGCGCTGGGGTGCCCCGCTGTGCTTCCTGCCCCGGGCCGCACAGCGCCATCCCCGCGGTCCCCCGGGTGCAGGCTCGGCGGCTGCGGGGCAGGCAGAGGCCCTGCCCCGGGGCAGCGCCCCGGCCCCGGCGCGGCAGCGGCGCTCTGGCCCCACCTCATGGCGCCCAGCCGCACAGCGGGAGGCCTCCCCGCGGGGGCACCGGGGGCCGAAACGTGGGGTGAACCCTGCTCTGCAGCAGGGAGCAGTAGCGCTTCTGCTGCCAGCGTTACCGGGGACCGGCCTGAGCGGCGGCTGCCGTGGGCTTTGGCGCTGGGACCTCGCGGGCCTGGGCTGGTGGCAAAGTCAATAGAAGCACTGGGGCAGGCCGGCAGGAGAGCCAGGTGGCCACGGGGCCTCCAAGTGCTTGAGGAGCATCAGGGAGCCCCGATCGAGCCTGGGCCTCCTGGACGCCTGCCTTCGTTGTAGGAAAAGGCCTCCTGCCCCGGGAACAAAGGCAGGGCAGCTCCCAGGGTTTGTTCTCCATGACAGGCAGCAGGTCTGGCCTTGGCATAGCCAAACCATTTCCCTGTGCTCCCAAGAGGTAACCTGGTAACCAGGAGTTACATGTTTAACGAGACAGATTTTCTCTGCAGTAAATAGATGCCGGTCTTGCCAGTTCTCATGATTTTATCACAAGGCTCAAGTTATTTCATGTTAACTTGAGGTCCCAGCTCCAGGAGACAATGGTTAAGTGTGAATCGTTTCAAGTGAGTTTATAGATTTTGTGGCTGAGAAGAGCCGTTTGAAAATGTGGCACAATGACTGAAAGACTCGCAAAGTAAACAGTGGGAAGAGTGCTGTTGAAATTTCTGATGTTTTAGGACAGTCTCACAATTACAGAATGGGCAAATCCGTGATTTCCAGCAATTGGCAGCTCCAAGTGGAGTAACGTATTTTTAGGAGCTCCAACATAAACATACAAGATACGGCAGAGGTCTTTGGGACGGTTAGCGCCTGCCTCGGGCTGCCTCAGGCACCCAGCTTAGTTCCTCTCTGTCATCTTCTGGAGCCTTCTCTTCACCAAACGTGGTTGTTGACTTAGGTCCTCTGAATCACACCTTTGACAGATGTGAGATGTCTAAATTAGCTTAAAAAAGTCAATTTAAACTTAAAATTTAAAGTCTGTAATCCCCTCCTTGTTTTACAAGGCTGTCCAAAACTATGTGTAGTTTTGTTAGGGAATAAACCTGCCTGTCCCTCCCTATTCCTCTCAAAACCAGTCATGTAAGTGACTCCATCTCTCAAAATTCATGACTTTGGGAAGCCTTATTTAGATAGCTCATTTCCAGGTAACTAACTCAGCTTTTTGAATTTCCTATAAAGAATGCTGCAAGTAAGAGTTGGTAACCAGGTGCGGCATAGATTCAATGAAGCATAAACAAGGACTTTTTCAACTAATTTTGTACATATATGTACAGAAGGGCAGCTAAACCTAATTCTGTCAGTTTAGAATAAATATTGGATAGAGAAGTTAAATAAACTAAGATAACTGGATTTTACTTGCTCAGATAAAAGTTTGGGTGATAGAAAAGGGTGCTGTAAAGGCGGGGGGCTGTATATTGATAAAAGTGTTTCTGCAAATTAGTCTTTTCAAATGCATTCTTTCACACTGCTCTGATCTGCTCAAGGCTTCTGAAATGATTCTTTCAGCCTGGGAAAGAAGTCATTTTCTACGTTACTTATAAAAACATTTTTTGTGACTTAGATATAACATTTCATGGGTTATTTTCCCTTCCAAATTAGGACATTCTTGGGCAACAAGGGATCAGTGTAGTATATACTCTTAAGCTAAATACTGACATGTTCATAGTCCAAATGCTGAAATATCATTTAGGCAAAGATTTATTTTCCCATCTAAGGTGAAAACATTTGAATTATTTTTTTAGAATGCATTCTTGTGCCCTTACTCAGCAAAACATTGAAGCAGGTGCTTAAACCCCATTTATTCATTAAACTCAGCTCCCATTTACCTAGTTTTAATAAGAGCCAAGCTTCTCACCTAGATTTGGCAAGTTTTTGAAAAACCTTGACAGGCTGTTCTTTTGGGTACCTAAAAAATTTTAAAATTAGGCTTTATATTCAGATGGCACAAAATTAACAGTTTTACCCCTATATTATTGTTACTTTTATTTATATTATTTGTATGACTAAGCCTGTGACAATGTTCATTCAGTATCTCTGCAGTTTTCAAGCAAAAGAGCAGAAGTGTCTTCTTGGGCTAAAATCTAAATTGAGTCAAAACTTTCCTTCTCATTAGTACTTTTAGAGAACTGATTGTGAATTCATCTCACAAATTTGTTTATTTCTGTTTTTCACATAAAGAATTGAGAACACATTTATGCAGTGGCTGGTTTGTTAAATAAATGCAGTATTTGAACACCTCATATTCTGGGATGGATATTTTAAGAGGAAATACAGGTTAAACACTGATAGTGAAACCTTTGAGTTGTATGTGGTGGCTCTATGTTGTTCCTCAGTTTCTCAGAGGGAGTAATATACTCTGCTGCAGGGGACTGGTTCAGTTTTGCACTAGTTTCATCTAGTAAAAGATATTAAACACATAGACAAGTGACTGGAGTTAAATACCACTCTCTGCTTGAGTTCATATTTAGACCCTAAGGTGAGAATGAACTGGAGTTTCCTAAGCTTTCATGCATTTCATCCTCCTGAAACACAACCTGTTGTGACCCTACTTACTTAAAGTGAATTTTCCATTATAGCCATAGAGTAAAACTAGAGATGTTTCTAATTCTGATTGCCAATCAGTACAGCCACCAACAGTTCATTTCAAGAACTAATCTTACTCAGGTTCAGTTATGGAATGGTCTTAGTGTTTTGAAATACATGTACAGTGTGTATAAAAAAGACAGTGGAAACAACAGCAAAATTGTTTTTAAATACGCCAGATCTGAACAAGCAGACTGAAAGATCTCAATTTGCTATTTATTTGCTTTTGCACTTTGTAGGAATATCTCTCTGTGATTTTATCTGAATATTATTTATTGTAAAAATAAAATATATTATGTAAATGTAAGTTTAACATCATTTGACATGACTTGAGATAAAATATGATAAAAATATAAAGAAGATGAATTATAGGACTTCTAGTAAAATGCAGCATACATGTTTATTTTGGACAAAGGAAAATAAGGCTCTGTTTGAAGAGATGAAATTAAATGCATATATTTAGATTATATTGTCATGCTAATTAGAAATGGTAGGAACCAATTAGGAGTAGGGCTACCAAATCATCAGACTAGGCTGCATATTCACTAGTATACCTTTACTGCTCTACTGGTTTTCTGGTGGAAGCAGATAAAAATGAAATTACTTTTTTTTAAAGTCCATGTTGTTGCACATTTTGAGCCAGATTTTGATCTTTCATAAATTCTCCCACAAAAGTGACTGGAAGTACTTGTGTGAGAAAAACAGGCTCTGGCTATAGGAAATACAGGTGGCTGTTTAGAATTAAAGAAAATTAAAGAAAAAATGCAAGATGCATAAGCCCTTCATTCAATTCAAATGGCTATTTGAATAAGGGAGGTTGGTAATCTGTCATTTGCAAAACGCTGGAAGTGAGATTTTCATTAAATGTACTATGTCAACGACATGTATTTCTCAGCATTACACACCTCGTTTATCATTCTGGAATGAGGACCAAGTGCCATATGAATGTAGAGTTTGTGAAGGTATTGCCTCACAACCCTGGAGGCTGATGACCTGTCTTTATCTACACAGCAGGTAAGGCACAAACAGTGGCAATGTGAGCTCTCTCTGCAGTCCCCTGCCAGTGTGCCTGACTGCTAAGATGAGGGAACAAAGGAAAGATAGCATATGGATAGCAGATTGTAGAGTGCTGAAAGAGGACTGAGGAAATCTATGTTGGGTGTGTGGCTTTGCCAAAGATCTCTCGTATGACTTTGGCCTTGTCACTTAATCTCCTTCTGTCTCCATTCTCCTTTGCAAACAGAGAGAAGGCATCTCTCCTATCCCCCAGGCTTTGCCTGGAAATCTGTTCAGACCCCGAGTTCTCTTGGATGGTGTGCTTGTGCAGCATGGGGTAGAGAAAGACTGAGCTTCACTGAGTCCTCTAACTGCTGCTATCATCCAAATAATAGGAATTGCTATTAACAGAAGAATGACAAAGAAATCCATGTCTTGATAGATTTTACTCTTCTTTTCAGGCCATTCAGTCTTTGGTCTCCGCGTGAAGGGTATGAACAAGACAGACAATTAGAGTCAGGAGCAGAGCTGTGAGTTCTTAATTTATAGGGTTCCAAATAATGCTAGGAAAAGTGGCATTGATGTACTCTTTTTTCACCTGTCTCTTAATGCCTTTTGAACGCATTTGTGCCAAAATAACATCACAGTGTTTCTGCAACACACCAACTGAAGTGCTGTGCAAAAGGCTCTATTTTGCTTTATTTTGGCCCTGGAGATGGCTCCCTAAGGTATAAAAAAATGCCCTCAAAAAATGTAAAGGCTAGGGCAGGGCCTGTAGTTTCTACATCTCAATTATACACTGTGCATATTTATGGGGCAGTATAAAGAACAAATAATAATCCACAAACAACTGCATTCTGTACCGTGGTCTACCAGTTGTGCTGATGCATTTCATGATCTAGCTGCTGCTAACAAAACTAGGATCTGATTTTTAGCTTCACCTGAAATGTATGTTCTTTTAGCACCTGAAATTTTGCAAATATACATAATTTCATATGTAATTTTTCAGACATACCCATTAATGGATGTAACTAATGCCTTTTATAGACAAGATTTTTCACAGCAGGCATAGAAATGGAATTTCAAAATTATCTGGATGCTAAAGTCTTCGTGCTCCTGCGTCTTTCTTAGCATATGATAGTTTGTCTTTACTTCCAACAGTGTTGATAGTCTAGAGGACATCATTTGCACCAGCAGTTACCCATGTGTGCAAAAGAAAATAATAAAACCAGAAGTCAAACCCAGCACTTATTTTTGCAAGTTTTACTGGATAAATAAAAAAAGTTTTACTTTCATAGCTGGTTTTTTCTCTAGGGAAAAAAAGATTGGGAGACTCACTATTAGGGCTTTAGCTCTCATTTCCAAAACAACTAGTAAATTGCCTCTGCATAGAGTTCACAGTGAAAGGCTGGCTTTATTCACATCACTGGAATAAAATAAGGCCAAGCACTTTTGGGAGAAAAAGTCTGGGCAAGATTGGATTTTCAAAACCCAAAGTGGAGTATCCCCATCTGCATGCTCATGGAGGTAAAGCAGTTGTCACCTGAAACCCTTCAGGACCTAGAATTTTCTTAATGCTCTGCCTTGTTGTGTGAGCACATTGAAAGAACACTTCAGAGGGCACCCATTTCTTGCTAATGTAAACTTTCTGAGGAGTATCCAAAGATATGACCTCTGGGTGAACCTTTAACCTTTCCCTTAATTATTTGTTTGAAGACAGTGTCGAGTTCTCCCGCTGAGAGCCAAGGCCCATAATGCCTCGCAGCCCTGTGAGCCAGCGTGTGTGTGCAGGGAAGTGGAGAGGGACATAAATAAGGGGACCACCAGATGTAAATAATAAAAATGGTTGGGGTTTAAATAAAAACCAAAAAAGCAATTTGGTTTCCCTGAAGAGTGGCCTGATTGAAGAAAAGGGGTTAGTAAGGCAGAAAGTGTGTGTATGGGGGGGGGATGTTTCTGTTGTCTGCGATTTTTTACAGGCCTAACTAAGCGTTCATTGCATTCTTTAAAACCTTGCCATCTGTATACACCATTAGAAGCTCATGGGAGGAGAGAAAACAGTCTTATCAGGCTTTCCTGTTAATCTCTATTGGCCTTAACTTTAGCTGATAAAAGATGCATTGGATGCAGGAGGTTCAGGTCAGGCTCCATTTCGTCAGCGTGGTAATGTTCTGGAAAGTAGCTCAGCAAATTAGGTCCTATTGGGGACCTTTGTCTTTGGGGATGGAAACACCCTTCAAAATCACCGCGCTGGGGTAGGAAACGCCTTCCTTGTGCTGCAGTCAGAAGGGAATAAACAAGTACATCAACTGTGTCTGATTTTTTATTTTAGTACCTGAAGTCATGACTAATTCTGAGGCAGGATGACATTTCTGACAACTGAATTATACTTTTCCTAAAGAATAAAGAATGTCTTTTGGATGTAAACAGAGATGCAAAAGAGCCCTGTAGTGGTACTTGTAGCATTTATGCATCTGTGTAATGAAATTTCCACAACTGTGATTACGGAAGATGCAATTGAAGGTGTGCGACTGTCTTATTATCAGTGGAGGAATTTAACCGGGGGGTGGGAGGGAGGGAAAGAAGGAGGAAAGCCAACAAAAGGCCTTGCTGAGTTGATGCTATATAAAGGCTAGCAATTTACTAAATGAGCAGATGAACTTAGTTTTCAGTTAACTGACTGAAAGACTTAGCAAAGCTTTGGATTGGGCCCAATGGCAATTATTGGAGGCTGTTTTGGATGATGGGCATGTTAGTATTTCTGAAGAGGATTAAACACTAGTATTCGAGTTCATTAGCACTCCTTAAGGGTCACCAGCCGAAAGCCTGAGCTGTGAAATAGCACACAAAACCTGTACGAAGGCTCCAAAGTGTTCTCAAAAACAAAGAGGGGGGACAAAAACAAGCGTGGCTCCTGAGTGATAGAAAATTGCCCTGTTTTGAAAGAAATTCTGTGAATAGGCAAGTTTTAAAATTATTTTAGGGAAATTAATTTGGCTTAGCTTGTGCCAATGTGGATCACTGCACATTATGCTAATAAGAAATATGTAAGCACTTATTTTTGGATTACCAGCAAGATTAAATCCAGGCTCCGCAGCCAGCTAACTGCCTTTACCAGTGCTCACAAGCTGCAGCAACCGCCCCTGTTTGAGATAAAAAAAAAAAAAAAAAAAAAAAAAAAAGGTTATTTTGGGCCTAATATTAACCACATGTACCTGCAGCTGGGGGCTTCTAACGAGTTGAAAGGTGCCCAAGTTTGAAGCGGGCGGCTGCCTTGCACGGGGTGTCCCAGCCCGGCTGCAGAGGTCATCCCCAGCTGGCACTGACCTCCAAACGACCCCCGCTTTTACCGGCTCCAACTGCAGGAGTTGCAGAAGAGCAGAAGTCTTTCTGGGCCGGCACTTATTGCTGCTGTGCTGGTGATAAAACTTCAGACAGGCTAATTGATGGCTTTGCTGACCTAAGGATACCTTGTGAAAGCACAGAGTGGCAAAGCCTGGTCCTCATTTATGGCCAGCTGCAAGGGTAGCTGGATCCCTAGGATGGAAAGGGGGGGGAAGGCTCCCAGCCTGTGAACTTTAACCAGGTTCCAGGCCACTCAAAGAAGTTAAAGAAACATTGTCTTCTAACTCAGGTTTTTGGTCGCATTTGCTTGTTCAAAGCCTTCTGGCAAATCCAGCTTTGAACTGTCTAGTAAGGTGTGTTACCAGGTACAATTTCGGAGCACTTAGAGGAAAATCCTTTAAAGTGAAATTATACTCTTCTAAAAAAGCAATGCAATGCAAAACACATTGCTGCACCACGCTAAAACACTGTCAGTTTTAAAGCAGAGATGTTCTCAAAACACAGAAGCAAGCTGATGAAAGGACTTTTATTCTTTGTATTCTGTTGCAGGTTTATTAATGCCAGAAGAAGAATAGTACAGCCTATGATTGACCAGTCAAATCGAGCAGGCAAGTTCCAAGTAGTATCTGTATTCAAGTCCCACAGGCGCAAATCCTCATCAAGTTATTCTTCAGGAGTCCCATCACCTGGTAAATAAATGCTCCAACCAGGAATTCTGGGAGATTTTTTTTTTCTTATGTCCCCAGAATTCCGCTGTAGGAAGCAACTTCGCTAATTGGTGCTAATTGGAGATTTTCCACCCTGACTCTACTGAAACTGCTTTTTATTTTCTCTCTGAATTGGTAATTGGGTACAAGTAGTAGTGCCACAAGCAGTTTGTTTGACTGTGAGTGCTTGAATTACTCATTGCTTGTCTGCATCCAATCAGCAGGACAATCTCATTTTCTTGCTACCCACAACTCCTTGGTGTATGCATTGCTTTCACTTCTGGAAGGCGAGCTGTAAAACTCATTGTATCCATTCATTTGCTTTGACTATTCACAATATGCTACTAATGCGACATGGTACCATACTGCCAGAAAATATTAAAAGATTATTACTTTTGTTTAAAAATGCACCAGATATGTTCCCAGTAAAACATATGATTTTTGGAACAGTACCTTTTATGTGTTTCTGTTAAAGCTTTCAGAATACGTAACTCTTTACACAACAAATGGTGCCGTGTTAATCGTTCCACTTTGTAATATGCATTTCCTCGGCATACTAGGGAGTTGTGGTTTCCTGCCATGAGGATATGGGATAAAACTGTTCTCCATGTGGTGATGACTGTTGTCACTAACAGGGGCTTTAACTTGATGGTGATTTCGCCTGCTGCTTCACTTGAAAGGTTTTTTTGAAAATGTTATTAATCCTTTGGGAAGCTCTTCCTGTGTAGCATTAAATTTCTTTTTCATTAACAGGTGAAAAAGGGGGAAAACATTAACTCAACTAACCATGCAAAACATTAAGCCAAATACAAAGTGTATATGTAAATAGGAAAAGCCATGACCAGAATTTCCCTACTTGTTCTAAAGAAAGTGACAGTGGGTTTATGTGTTTTATTAAGTTTCACCTTAAGCACTTTGTATCACAGATGCCAGGTTTGCAATTCATGTAATTAGAGAGGAATAGAGTAGGTATTTACTTCATCAAGAAAAAAACGTGTAGCACTGCAACTGGCTTCCGCTGTTTTGCATTAAAGGTAAGTAAAGAAACAGATCCTAAGCAAGTCAACTGACTTGACAAGCTTGTTTATTGGGCCCCCATATAGCATTTTTATTCCATAGTCCTGGTAACATAATCAGCTCATAAAAAGCGCAACCTGAGTTTAAAGTGACAGCCAAGATATTGTATATAGCGTTTCAGTACTGAAGCTGGAACAGTTGCTGATTGTTTGGTATGTCTTCTCTTCTTTCTCCTCTGTGTCCACGATTGACTACAATCAGGTTTTCTTCTTGATCCTTCAGTGAGCCAAGGAGCAGCATATAGTCCAGAGGGTCAGCCGATGGGAAGCTTTGTATTGGATGGTCAGCAGCACATGGGAATCCGGCCTGCAGGTAGAACTTTTGTGT
>WYDI02029113.1:18252-23252 GCA_009867235.2 Psittacus erithacus | reverse complement strand
AATTTACATTAAAATACTTGTATGAGGACTGTGACGTTATGTTTTAAAAAGAAAAAAAAGGTGTTAAGTCACAAAATGCGGTAATAAATATTTCATTTTTGATTTTTTGTTAGGCTTTTGTGTTTTTAATCATGCTTAGGAGAGACCGAAGTTATTGGAAGAGATGTCTCAAACACATTTCTTATCAGCACGGAGAAGAAAGGTTGGAAAAATCAGAAACAAGCTTGCCATCAGAATTCACAGAATAATTGAATGAAAGAACATCTGAGGTTATCTATTTCTTCTGATTATTGATATTTATGCCAGGCTAAACAGAATTTACAATATTCTCTCACCAGCTTGTGTTTCAGAGAGATCTCTACTATCTGTACTACCTGCTAATAACATAGAGGCTGACTCTGAGTTCTGAGGGCCCAGATAGCAGACCAGTAGGCCCCTGAGTGTTAAGTGTATGTGTACATGCACCCATAACCACTGCAGATCATATCTCCAACTGTTTATCTCAGAGGTGAAGAATGGTTGCAATGCAAGAGTAGAGTAGGTTCAAAAGTTTTAGGAGGAGAAACACAGCTTTGAGTTTTATGAGAGTTTTTACCTGTGTGAGCATTGTGTAATCTAGCTTTTGAGATGGTTTTATTGCTTTTCTTGTCTTCTGTTAATAGAAAGAGAGAGGGGAAAAAAAAAAAGAAGCATCAGCTAATAAGGGAAAATGTTAATTTGATATTTTGTATATAAATGGCTCGTGAAGATTCATTGTGAGAGTTTGATTTTACTTAAGCAATTTTGAAGCAGCTAAAGGAATGTTCGTGCTAGGAAGACATCTGTGCGGTTAGAAATAGCCACTTTTTGCTGCCCTCAGTGGCACTGCTCTGTTGGGGAGCAGGATGGGGCCCGGAGAGCTGAGAAAGCTGTAGCTTTATCTCTGGGAGGAGAGGAGGAAGACGGCTCATAATTGCTTTAACTTTCTAGGAAACAAACGTTACTGACTTCGCCATCCGTCAGTGTATAATCCTTCTCCTCCTTGCTCCTCCTCATCATTCCAACTGGCCACGGTGTTATTAAAAACTTCGACTGACAACTTTTACCTTTGGAATGTGTAAAGATGCTCAGCCTCGTAGTTAATGTTTAATTTCTGAGCTGAGTAAATAGACTCACGATGCTGGTGACAGAAGGGAGGATGCCAGTAGAACGGGTGCAAGGACTTACTTAGCAATAGGGTCCTGCTTTGTTGGCATCTTTTTCAGGTACCCGTGTGAAATTTAGGTGATAATTACCCGCTTGTCTTTGATGCTCTGTCCTGGTTAAAATCATGGCGACCCCCTCCGTCGCGTAAAAGAGGACTACACCTCAGGTTCCCATTTCCAAATCCTCTGATTCTTGCGATGCAGAAAATACAAAGGCGAGATTGTTTGTGTTGGCACTTGGAAAGGGAGGCTTTTCTATTTTATTTTTAATCAGTACTTTATTTCCTTGCAGATCTTTTCCTTACAATTTGAGGAGAAAGTCAGAAAACGTTCTTGTCCTGGTAGAAGGACAGGGAAGAATTTATCCATAGTAGAGTATTGGGTTTTTTTATAATGAACTGAATATTTGCATTGCTATGTTGTCTTTTATTTTCTTTCCTTTTCCTCCCCTCTTTGGGCTGTGCTCTCCACGAGATATGTTGCTGAAACCCAAGGTACAATAACGTGCAGAGATTTCTCCATCTGAGATTTACTGTTTTGCATAGAAGGTTCCGATTTTGGTATTTTTAAGAACTGCTCAGCTGTCAAAAGCAAACAAAACGGGAATAATGTTTTGACAGCGGTGTAGTGTTAAAGAAAATACTCTAGTCTGAATAAAAATCGCTTATGCTGTGGGAAACGAGGGGTAACAGAAGAAACACCTTTTGTTTACACACACACATGTTTATAATCCCAAACTTCCATTTCTCCGAGCGGGTTTGGGCCGGGAGCTGTAGCCACCACAAACGAGGGATTTTTCTTCCAGATTTTCATGCCTTTCAGGCGAAGAGAGGAGGGGAGAGCGCCTCCGCCAGCGCGCCTGCCCGAGCCCTGCACGCCGCGGCCAGCGGGCACCGCGGGGCCGAAGAGGAGATGCCAGGGAGCTGGGCGCTTCCCCTAACTCATAGCCGCAGAGGGAGCCAGGCAGAGAAAAGTGCCCCAGACCAGGTTTGCGGGGGCCGGGGGTCGGGGCCGGGCATGGGAAGGGGCTGCGGCGGAGGCAGTACACGGAACCGCTCTCCCAGCTGGTGCCGCCGGTTGGTTTCGCGCGTCCCGCCAGCGGCTCCCGGGGCTTCCCGAGGTGAGCGAGGGACTCCTGGCGGAGCCTCGGCGGGGGGCGATTAGGAGCCAGCAGCCCGGCTGCCCCCCGCTGCGTGCGGGTCGAGAACCCGTTTAGCCCAGGAAATGCCCAAGCCTTTTCCCCAGGCGCGGTGCGGCGGGACCGGTGGTCTCTGACCCGCAGGGCCCTGGGTTCCGCCCAGAAGACGCGGGGCCGGGTTTGGAACCTGCTGACAGAGCTTCGGGGAGACAAAACCCGCTGACGGTGCGGAAGGGAGAAGCAAGCATCACCAGGCGGAGCGGGACGGGCAAGGTCGGGAGAGTGGGACGGGAGAGAGTGGGGGTTTGTGTGTGTATGTGTGGGAAGGTTTGAAGGCAGATTTCAATATTAATAGTTTTGGTGGCATGAAAGAGACAGACAGAAGGGAGGTTGCTCCTCTGGGCAGAGTCTCTGCGACAGTGATGATGGATGACCCCACACAGCCAAACAACTCCTCCCCTTCGTCCCCGCACTGTGTCAGAGCTACTTTCCTTGCAGCTTTAGGAATAAAATAAATAAATACCCTCGCGCCCTTCCTTACATCGATTTATGGATCATTATGAATCAATTACTGCTCTCAGTATTTTAGAATCTGCTTACATAAAAGGAGGTCTGCTGCCGGAAAAAAAAAAACAACAAACAAACAAACAAAAACCAAAAAAAAACAAAAAAACAAAAAAACAAAAACACCCACTCGTTAATTTTTGCCTTAGTAAGAACTGCCTTGTACAGTCCTGCAACTGAAAAAAAAATGCTGCTAATAATTCGGGTTTAACCATTTCCTAAGAGCCGCTGTTCCCGGGGAGGGGGTGGATGTTGTAGATGCGCATCTCCAAGAGCGATTTTCCAACTAGGGGATTCCACAGTGGGTGTAAAGAGCAGTGCGCCCAGGCGGTGCGCGTAACCTCAGCGCTCAACTCTCCCAAAGAAGTTAATATAGGAGGAGAGAGAGGGAAAAAAGGAAGGAAGCCTCATAGCACAGTCCCCATCCCCCCAAACTGACTGTGGTGCCATGGGAGGGCGCGGGACCGGGCGGCGGGGCGCGAGCCCGTCTCGGTGGCTCCTTGCTCAGGGAATGAGGTTGCAGCAGGAACAGAAAGTGCGTGAAGTTGGATTTCTGTCGCTTTCTCAGTGTTCTCCCATTTGCAGCAGTGTTTGAGGATCTTAAGGTGTTTCTATGACTACCTTGTGTATGTGGGAGGGTCATATGTGGGGGTGCCCGAGAGAAAAGGCAACTCTTGGGTGATCATTTATCAATGTCACCCACATAATGATTCTCTCTGCAGCCTTCTATTGATGAGGATAATTACATTAGCTCAGAGTGACTGATCAATGAAAAACCACCAAACAAAAACTTCTTTACTCTCCTATAATACCAAAAACCGATACAGAAATAAGATAGAAAGAGAGGGTGGGATTTTCCTTTCCCTTCCCTTTAGCGATGATTTTTGCAACTAACAAGGGAAAGTAAGGAAATTCTACCCGATTAGGTTTGGTTTTTCCCAAGGAAAAAAAAAAAAAAAAAAAAAAGAGGCTACCATTTTGCGAAATTGTCCCCTCCAACCTCTTGCCATTACCTCTTGCCTGGTAAAGGCAAATCGATATTTAAAATACGAACAACCGCTTCTCCCCTGGATCCCAAATCCTTCGCTTTTATACTTGTGTTTTGTTATTAGGGGTGGGGTGTTAAGGAGGATGGAAGAGTACTACAGTTTGGAGCTGCGAAGAGGGAAAGGGCAGGCAAATAACTTTTCTTTCGCAGTCACAACTGTCTCTGTTTGTCAGGTTTTCTTTATTTTTATCACTTCATAAAGTGGCTCTATTAAAGATGGAATGTGGCCTCCCTGAGATGCTGCTCTGTCTGTTAAAGTTTGCAATTAAATTACGGGTTAGTTTCGTTCCAGAGTTAAAAATCAATGTTTTCTCAATTAAAGGGAATTTTAATGCTTTTACTTGAGAGTTGTTAAGGACGCTGTAAATTTTATTGCAATGCCTCTGAGCTCTGAAGCCCTGCCAGTGGACAGGTTGATATTCATCTTGTTTTGGGGGAAGCAGGCTGTTGCTGGTTTTGTTCTCGCTTTAAAGGGTCTTCTTCAAAAAACTCAATCATTTTGAACAACTGAAAGACAAACTGATGCAAGGGGAGAAAGGGGGTAGGGGAAGTCAAGGCCATTCCTTCTGCCCTCCTTTCTCCGTTCCGTACTGGAGAGCAGCGCCCCTCGCTCTGGCAGATAAGCCTGACTCTGTTTCCTCGGGGCTCAAGGGCGGGTTTTCAGCTGGTTTATGGAGGAAAGGAAAAAGGTTTCCATTTAGGAGCACATGTTTCGAAGGAGTCCCTTTCCCCCTAAGAGAAAGGCCAGAAAGGGGCCGGGGCAAGGGACTACACCACCGCCGCGCCCCCCACGGGCTGCTCCGCAGGGGACTTGGGCCCCTGTAACGCTAGTAAAGGACTATGTCCGGTCCCGGTGAAGACCTTACAGTTCTGTAAGCATCTTCTTACGGAGTTGACATTGGCACTGGAAGCTGGAATAGGACTGTCAGAGGTTGCCCCACTCGACTCCACTCCCCCCCCCCCCCCCCCCCCCCCCCCCCCTCCCCTCCTCTTCTTTTCGTTCGCCCACACCACCAGCTACTTGAACAGCCCCCCAGGACACCCCCAATAAGAATCTGTATTCCAA